>VYZU01046153.1:155059-167055 GCA_013401355.1 Ceyx cyanopectus
CTTTCAAATACTTACAAAGAAAACATTCCAAACATGAAAAGAACTTCAGAAGTGTTGAAATTATTTCCTGAGTCTACAAGAGAGCCTGAAACAATAGCTATGAGGTGTGAATTGCTTCCTTCATTTCAGTTAAATGTAATTTGAATTAACTTACTTGTGTGACCCTACTTTGCTTAATCATAGTTCAGGTAACTAGGATTTAGGAAAGATGATTTATGGACCACATCTGCTTAGTCACATTTGCAAACACACAGGATTTAATTTCCACCTGTACATTTCTACCTGACCTTCAATTCTTAAGACTTTACCCAGTTTTACTGTTAAATGAAAGGTAGTTTTATGGGGGATGTGAAGTTTGTCTTGTCTATAGATGTTGGAAGTGTTGATGTTTTTTTAAGCATGATGAATGTTTTCACTAGTCTTCCTACAGAAGATGAAGTGACTGGAGGAAGATCTTCCCCTACCTTGTTGATGGTTCTCTGCCATGTATGTGGTCAGGAAAAATAGGAAGATAGCCAAGCTGTTATTTGATATTCAGGATGGATTAGCACCTCAAGCTTTCACCCACTCAAAGTGGTTATCAGATACTGGTGAGACCAACTCCACTGCAGTGCACGATGGCTGTATAAAATAATGTTGGGAAAGGGATGGAGCAACAATTAAACATTAAAATATAAAATTAAATTATTAAAAATACTGTTAAAACAACTAAGTTCGTCATGTATTTGCTATGCTTACTATTTGTTTTGGTCTAACTGGTTGTGACACATACATCTTGAAACAAGGACAGCAAAGTTTTTGATGGAGTTCTGTATATTGTGAGGTTATCATCACAAAACAGTGACTGAAGAGCATAGCGGGGGGGTGTGCAATGGCCATTAGGGAACATACTGCTGTAAAATGTTTGCAATGTTTGAGACATCTCCAGTAAAACCAAGAAGCAACCACTTTTAAAACTAATCACAGGAAATCACAGCCAATGTGGCTGATATTTAGCATAATATTTGGTCAGAGGGAAAATACTGTCACATCCATAAACTGCACATAAATCTGCAGATTTTAGTGTATCGAGAGGGTTGGAAGTTGTTTCCCAATTAATTATAGTGTGACCATAACCTGCTGCAGTAGTTTTTTTAATAACCTAAAAAAAAACAAATCACAAAACCAAAAAGCCTACTTAATACTACTTAATTTTCAGTAGTATGTAGATGAAAACTGTATTTCTAGGACAATTCCATCTCCCACAGAGAAAGATATCTCCCATATGTTGTACTGAGGCTCCTGTTTTGTGCAACTCTGCATTGTCTGGTTTGAAGTGGGAATACCTTTTGAGCAGCAGCATGGACAACCTGCTCTTCTTGCCTTCATGGTCATTCAAATCAGGTGCTGAAAAACAACAATAATTTGTCTCAATACACTAATGAGGACTCATCTGCTTTGATTGTAACTTGACCAGCAAAAGAGACTCTGCTTGGCACAGAAAAAGTCTTGTGCAATGCAAACCAAAATGTGTCCGCTCTGGCTAATTTTAGAATTCTGGCCTTGACAATGTCCTTTATTTCTGTTATTTTTATTTAAGTATTTATTTATGTGTTCTTTTGTTAGGCCCTCAGGCCATGTGCATTATGGCAGAATGCCTAGATTTCAGTCCTTGAATGTGGCTGGTGATGTCCCCTCCAGACAAGTGTTGTGAGCGCTGCTCTCTCCACAGGATAGCCATTTACTCCACTGCTTTCTGAGCACTTGTTATGGCTGTGGAAAACACCATTATGAATGACAGAGAAAAATCTTTCTGAAAGGGTTATGGATTATGGGCTCACTTCACTTCTTTAGTTTTACAGAATCAAAGCAGTAAAAGAAATTAATTGTATATAGTCTTCTCTATAGGCAATTATAAAAGTTTAAAGACTTTAATTGTGTGTATTGTCTGGAACAGAAAATGAGGACTGTAAAAGTTAGAAATTTTCCAAGTGACAGGCTATTGTCTGACAATCTTCCCTGTGGAGTGCTTACTTTTTTCCTGAAGCATCTGTTATCTGGGCAACTCTTGCATAAAACAAGGAGTTAAATTCATCCCTCTGTAGAGCCTCTGTGTCAAACAGAGATTTTTCTTACCTAAGTGGTATGAAAAAAAACCAAGGCAGCTTTTCCTTGATTCTTTTCATGAGATATTAACCTCTTGTACCACTATTATTAGGTACCCACGTTGCCAGCTTTGCAGATTTGGTTTCTCATTCACTGTATGAGTCTCTAAGAGACACATTAGCAGGCCATAACTTAATTTTCTCAGAATCTTACTGGGATCTAATTTCATGTACTGCTATTTGTTGTTATGGAAACAGTATAATGAGTTCAGTTGTGTAAGGGTGGAAATATCACATCCACTTTCTGTTCAGGGTAAAAATGACAAAATGGCATTTCTATAAATGGTATTCCAGAATAAACTGCTTCAGTGGGACTTAGGAAGTTTTCCTTCTAGCTAATTCTTCATCATTCTGCAGTTTTTAAAGTAAGTGACATAAGAAGCATTTTAAAAATAAAAATCTTAGAAGTCATTTTATAGAAACAGAATGAAGCTTCCTCTTTTCCTTCAAAGTATAAGAAATAAGTAGAAAAGGTGATATTGTGGCAAAAAGTGTGTTCTTTTACGACCTTTATTGTATTAGAGATTTACAATCTAATGTAAAATTAAGTCCCAGTAAATTTGCTCTAATGGATGCTGTCATGCTTGAAGTCTTGGCTCCTTTCAGGGCGTCTATACAGGAGTTTGGCAGATAAGTTATTGGTGTCCTTTCTGTGGGTAAGAGCTCTAGCTGTGTGGATATGATAGGTGCAATATTTGCATTATTTTTTTTCTTTTAATACCTAAATTATAGAATGTCTAATTTCTTTCTGGAAAGTTGACAAACTCACTGGAAGTCCTGTGTCCATGTCATCATCATCAAATTCTCTAAGCAGATTACCATTTACCTTCACTCCTTTATCAGTGTATAAAGGAATGTTTGAATTACCTTTACATCCCTAGGGTTGGGGTTAACCAGTAGGTCTGCAGCTGTGCTTGGAGCTTAACTTTCATGGAAGAGCTGCTAAAATGTTTCTGTATTCCTCAGGATATTTGTTTTGCAATCATCTGTTGATGTTGCAAATCTCAGTATCTTTTCTCTCATTTCAAACAGTCAATGTTTTAATTAACATCACTTCAAAAATCAAGCAAAGTATTTCCAGCAACGATATTAGTTAAAACTAAATTTCCCTACTCTATAGAAAAAGAGAGATACATACGTAGTTGCGTCAAGAACTGGCTGAGATTTTTCAGCTGTTCAGGCCACACTTGTTTAAACAACTTCCTTTAAAAGAACTCTTGGGCTGTATTTGGGATAGACGAGCTGCTGAACACATCCAGATTATCTGGAGCTCCCCCTGTCCTATCCAGGCTGCCTTTCAAATCATTCTTGTACAAACAACATTCTCATTCTTCCTTTTTATTCATGTGAACTTTTACTTGCTAATGTTCTGCTGAAAAATAAGAAAAGGGTGGAATTAATCTGTCAAATAGTATAACAGTTTCTCTGTGGGTGACCTTGTTTTGTATATTTTTCTTATGATCTTGGCTCTTTAAATGGCATCAATTAGCAACGTAATTCTAAATGAGTTTTATAATGTGCTGGTGTGCAGTCCTTACAGACAGTGGAGAAGGCTTCCTAGTCCGAAACATAACCAGTATCAAGAATGCCTTCTTATTTTGTGAGTATCTTGATAGTCATTACATGATATAATTTTTGCATTGCATATACTAAATATAATGTGGTGAGTATGCCATTAATTGGATGGAAGAGGCAAATAAAGTTTTGCTCTGAGTTTTGCATTTTCAGAACCTGGTTAATACTTCATATTGTTCTAGCAGATTTGGAATGAGGAAGAGGAAAAAAAAAGTATTTCTGGCATGCTGGTGATGTGCATGTGAGCACACACACACACACACACACACACACACACACACATATACACACACACACACTCCCACACACACCCCACCCTAGTTGCCCATGACACACCTAAACGTTAGCTGTAGATCTATATCCAGTTTTATCATGTCTGTGCACTAAATATATTGGTTGAGTAAATGTTTAACACTGGATATTCTCTTACATTTTTCTTCCAGGAGAGGCAAAAATTTTTGGTTTTTTGGAAGGACTGAGTCATTTGCCAGAGCTCTTTGTTTAATATAATGAAGTTTTTATACTTCTGCTTTTACCAAATGTGAATGGCCTCTGTTTTGCTTTATAAAAGGTATTTTGTAATACCTTTAGTAACATGTAGAATACCTTTTTAAATAACCTTAAAAACTGGTAAAAATAAAATTACTCTGTCAGATGGAGTATTCAATAGGACATTTGCATAAAGTTTTTTTTTATAAAGGATCAATGTGCATGTTTTCCATGGAGGATCCAGCATCTCTTTTGCAAACTCCAGTCCCAAAAGCACCACATCTGAGACTGGTGGCAGAGGCTGTAAACCCCCAAGAGGAGACGGTGATGCACCAACGTACGGGGCTTGTCAGAAGTCAGTAGTGATGTCACATCATGGCACATGGTGATTTTGATCAAAATATAGATATTCTGTTATATACTTGACAGTTGTCTGGTGCTGAGAAGGGGCAGGGAAGGATGGATGGCCTGTGTCCCACAGGACAGCCCAGGGCACAGCAGAGTGTTGTCTGATCAGGCACCACACTTGCTGTGAGACCTGAGAGCAACAGCCTCAGCAGCTCAGCCCCAGCACTTAGAGCTGGGGCAGAGCAGGGGGTGTGGGGTGGGACAAGCAGCCAGTGTTTTAGTTTCCTGTCTGCTGGCTCCTATCTGCCAGAGAAATCACAAGCAAAGGGCTCAGTCATTTCCTTTCCCACCCAAGGAAGCGGGAGAGAGCAGAGGATCTTTCCCGGTGAGCTCTGCACCTCCCCTTGCTCACCAGCAGGGCTGTGCATCGCTGAGTGGGGAAGAAGAAAAAGCTCAGAGTCATCTGTGAGTTATCAGAGAGTGGGATGTGAGGACATGGTTTAAAAGGTGCTTCCACAGGGGAAGTTCCCATTACATGCTTGTGTTGGTGCCTCATATTCTGTTTAAAAAATATTATAGCTGAGCAAGTGAAGGCTAGTTACAAATTAATAATTAAAGGTGGAATGAGGATGGTTTGACAGTATTTTGAAATTAATGGCCTGCCATAAAGCATTTCACTTCTTTTTTATTTTTTTTTTCCTGGACATTTTTTTCCTCTGGCATCCTTGGCAGTATAAATTATTTTAGTAAATCAAATTTATATGCACTAGTATTTGATGCTTTTAGTACAGTTATTAATGAAACTATAATGCTACTGATGAAACCCAAGGTACTGGTAAATGATGAATTGGCAAGCTTGAAAGCAGAATATCAAATGAGTGTCATAACAAAAGATGTCTTTCTGGCAGTTCAGCAAAGAATATTTTTATATTTTTTTTTAGTGGCTTTGCTCACAGTCATGCAAAATAATTTGGTGAAAGAAATGCACATCTATTTTTCTTGAGATAATTGTCTGGTTTTAGGAGAAATATGCAGTGGTTTATGTGGGATGCTGTTCAAAGAGAGCAGCCCACACATGAAGAGCTTGTCTTTTTGTACACATAATGCAATATAAGGGATTTAATTTTTTTTGAGACAAAACTTCATTTCTGTAGGAAAGTCCAAACTGGTAGAAGCATCACATAAACATGCCTCAGTGCAGACATTTTCACAGCTACATTCTTCAGAAGCATTTGTCCAGATCTTTAATGATTGTGTCTTCATCAGCAAGGATTTGCTTGGAGGTGTAAGAACGTGCAGCAGTCCAGTAGGTAGCATAATAATACATGCAGGGTCTGGAAAGACATCTGATGCATGATTACAACTCTGGGTTTGCATGGCAAGGTTTGGGTAGCAGGAGTTGGAACTACAGGGGTGGCTTCTGTAGGAAGCTGCTGGAAGCCTCCCTGATGTCCAGTAGAGCTAAGGCAGCCAGCTCCAAGGTGGCCTAGCCCACCAGGGATGGTGGTAGCACCCCTGGGATGAGATGTTTAAGAAGGGCCAAAAGTTAACATGCTCAACATCAACTTCAGCCAGAGCAGTGGCAGTGTGTGAGGAGCCCACCCTGAAGCTGTCAGGACTTGTGACCCCACGAAGGACCCAGGCTGGAACAGGTTGTGAAGAAATCCCCCCTTGGAGAAGTCCCTGGAGGACATGGGAGGGGTGCCCCCCTGGAGGAGGAGGGAGCAGCAAAGACATGCACAACACACTGACCACCCCAGCGTTCCCCATCCCCCTGTGGTGGAGCTGGGAAGAAGGCAGAGAACCTGGGAGTAAAGCTGAGCCTGGGAAGAAGCAAAGGGTAGTAAGGTGTTTGCTAAGTTGATTCTCATTGCCCCACTCTGATTAGAGTGGCAATAAATTAAATAGATTTCCCTAGGTCAAGTCTGTAATTGGTGAGTCATCTGTTCCTGTCTTTGTCTCAGCCTGGGAGCCTTTCATTCATATTTTCTCTGACTATTTTTAAGGAGAAAATAAATGCAAAGTGTGTTTTTGTTTTGCTTTCTGTTTTGTTCTTCAGTATTAGCCTGATCTGTGGTCATTGTCAGAATGCAGGGCAGAGAACAACGTGGAACACACTGGCAGAGGAGGTTGGGTTTGTGTGGGCATGAGCTATGGGAACAGGATGAGGAACTGTACTTGCAGTGGGTATTTGCTGCTTGGAATAAATAATTTATCTCACCAAAACAGTCCCAACCCTCCTCATATCTCTGAAAGAGTTCTGAATGAGATTTCAATGAACTCTTAAGAACCAAGATGGTCTAATTATGGTAGTGCAGAACTCTGTGCATGTTAATCAGTCTCTCAGAGATACAAGATGTAAAAGATAAGCAATACAGAATTGATATGTCTTCTTTTTTTAGTGAAATCTAGTTCCTGTCTTGCACTGGTAAAAAGGAGGGAGCATGTGCAAACATTGAGCCCGTGTGTAGCTTTGCAGACTTATTTCATCAGATCAACAGACTTTAAATGAATAATTAAAATGTATAATGTAGGCTATTGTGTTTGTGTGTTTGCAGAATGGGGCTGACCTCTGTTCTTTATCTTGATGCAAAACAAACTCATGAACTGTATTTTAGGGTATTGATTGTGATTTGAAAGCTATTTCAAGGTATTACATGAGTATATACAAAATACAGAGTACCTCATACAACTCATAGACAAGACAATGAGCAGCTGGAACTGCTGCTGGAACTTAGGCAAATTAATTTTGGAAAAATAGTGTATTTTTCCCATTATCTCTGTTCTTAGTCTGGACATAAACAGCAACAACAAAAAAAGCCAGTCAGAGCATTCAGGCTCAAGAAGATTTGAGACCACCCATTTTGGTCAGTCTTTCTATGGTTTTATCTCTCCTGGTCCATTATAGGCTTCTTTGCCCTGAAGAGACAGGTGTCATAGGGCACACACGTTGGGCATTCTGATTATTCAGGGGATGCTCTCACCTTTCACAAAATACCTATGAAAATAGCAGTCACTTCCTTAAAATAAACACAAGGGGAAAAAAGTCTACTTTTGTTGATGACCGTGTGGCACTATTTTCACTAAGCTATTCTAAGAGCTCTGCTGGTGTGAGCAATAATTCTGATAAAAGGATAGATACTTTTGCATCATTAGGGTGAATTAAATCGAAACTGTGTTAGAACAGTCATAAAATTCAGTTTAACTGCACTCATTAAAATATCAAGCAAAAAAGGACAATCTGAGATCAAGAGTGGGAGAGGAGCTGCCAAATTCACAAAGGGTAATATAGATCAAGGAAAGGGAAAACACTGAGAAATTTGGATAGTGCTTCTTTAAGCATTTAATTCAGAAGTTAATATATTCTTTTTGGTAAGTTATTTTTATTTTCTGTACCATATCACAGGCAATTTAATGTCATCTTGCTGCAGTTTCAAAAGGATTTTGCACCGCACCTGTCCAGTCTGCTTTGGTCCAAAACCTGAATTTGGGGGTGTTGAGAAAGCCAAGGCACAGGTCTTGCAGGGCAACGGTGTTCATAACTTCTTATTCTGATCTGGGTGATCCCTTGTATTCGGAGCAAAGGCTATAAAGAATCATCAGAATGTGTCACGGGGGGCAGAGGGGATTTAAAAAGAAACTACATCACCAAGGTGATAATTTTTCCTTCCTAATTAGCCCTGGTGCTTTTGAGTGAGGGAGGAGGCTTAGCCCGGTGCCAGCCATGCCTCTTCCTCTGGAGTCTCTCTCATACTCCGTGTTTCTGCTTTGGTGTTGGGTAAGACTTGGGGCAGAAAGGGTGGAAATTGCCAAATGAAACGTCTCTTCACTTCAAAACAAAGACAATTGCAGTAGCCAGTGTGTCAAGTAAACAATGATGCTGTTAGCGGAGATGGTTGCGAGACCTCTGCAGAATATTGTAATAAACTTTTCCATTATTGATTTCCCCAAACAATTTTCAGTCTTCACAGCACTAAAGGACTGCAGTAAACAGAGCAATTCACTTCTGCATCATAAATGTTTCCTGGAGTAAATAGGAAATAGAAGATATTTTAAACAAGGGCCAGGGAGAACGTTGAAGTGAAGCAGCCTCGTTTCATTCACATCCCTGTGCCGAGTGTTTCCCAGGATCTCTGCTTTCAGAGCTGCCTCGGCTCTTGGAGACAAGTAGCCTGGGGATTTAAGTCTAACATTTAGGTCCTCAGAATCTGGGCCGTGCTTGGGATCCACTGAAATAAAAAAGGATTTCTGGCAACCGCTGCTTTGCATCATTGTTTCTCAAAGCGGTTTGGATCCATCCCTAAAAGCCAGATTGCCACGAGGAAATAAACTGCAGCAAAATTATTGTATGTGACTGTCATTTATGTGTTAGATGTAATTGATTGTAAGTTTATGGGATGGATTTGCCCTTAGTTTCGTTAGTGAGTTTCAGAAGTTACCTGCAGCATGAAGGCTGCAGTAGCAGCTTTCAGGACTGTTGAAAAAACACTGAAGCAGCATCAGCATCAGCATCATCAGATTAAAGCAGTTCGGCAAGATGAAAGCAGGAAGGGGATGGATGTTTCATGGGGCTGGCTAGCACATGAGTTTGTAGTTAGAGACTGCTTGCCTTCTCTTTGGGTAAATACGTTTAAAATCTGTCCTCTGCTGCCAGCCCAGACAGATCTGAGTGGATATAAATAAAATGGCCATGTATAGCAAGGGTCCTGGTTTTGTTTAGGATTGAGGTTGCAGTGCTTCAGCTATCACTGGATGCCTCAAGGGCAGGAGCAGGTTTTCTTGGCTTCTGAGCTGAGTGTTGGCAGATAGGGCTTCATAAAATGCAGCTCTGAATTTAGCCTAAATCTCAGAGGCATAGATGAAAATACGTTATGCCATCCTGAGGGGAAGAAGCTAGGGTTTGCCTGATTTATGGAGGGTGTAAGAAAGCAAATATATAGAGCTGATCTGAAAAAGCAGCATTCCTGCTCTCTCTGCAGGGTAGGAAAAGCAAAGATGGGAAATGCTGAATTTTTAGCAATGGGTACCCCAACCGTTAGCTTGAAATCACAACCTTCTAGTATTCAGTAGGAGTCTTGCTTTTCTAGGGCACTGTTGGAAGAGAAGTGAACAGTGGGGCATCAGAGTTACAGATGTTAAATCAGCTGGTGATGGTGCAATATAAAAGAGGCTATGCAAATTTAAGAGCGTTTCATTGTGTAGAACTGATGTACCTGTAATTACCTCTAATTAACAGACTGATACTGCTGTCCTTGGTGTTGGATCTAGCAAGCCAAACATCAATATGCTTTTTTGTTAGGGCATATTGCCAGTGTCTTTCTGGAGATGTTGAGAACAACCTGAAGTTTGCTGTTGGAAGGCATAGGTTTTATAAAATCAAATAGGGTGTGATGTGGAACAGCTCTGGGAAATTAAAATGAGCCTGTGCTTCAACATGCACTAACCTGGCACGAGTTCCTGCTCTGCTTGGACTTCTTGTGCTGATTTTCAGCGTGTTGGTGCCCTGACCAAACCTCACACAGCTTCAGGTGACTCTAGGAGAGCTGACAAGGGACAGGATCATTTCATCCATGGCCAGCATGAATTTAGGACAGTCTACAATGACTTAATTACAAGAACCTCAGTAATACTTTTTTTTTTTTCTCATAATTTGAATAGGAACTAGTTCTCTGTGACCAGTGTTAGTATTGCTTGGATTGCAAGCTTTCTAGCCATGTGATGTCATGGAATAGGGATGTAAGAGAACTTTTCTTTTTGCCTGGCTTTTTCAGTTAGAGAATACACCTGAATATCTAAATACTTCTTCAAGCACATTTTTTCACATTAAGTTTTTACATTTCCTCTGTTCATACACTTTGTCCTTTTATGCTAGTTTCAAATAAATGTATAAGCACTGGTAAAATATTTCACAAGTTACAGATTATGTAGTATTGTTATTCTAGTGCTGTGGTGGAGAAATCAGAGACCTAGTGAATTATTCAGCTGTATGTCGTAAGGCTGGGGGTGGGAAACAGAGAGAGGCACCTTGAGGTCAGCCCTGCTTGCCTTTTTTTTTTTTTTTTTCCCAGACATGTGACTTGTCAGGTCTTTTCCAGGCTAAATTATGAATGCAGGGGCATGGCTGGGGTGTGGTGCCATCTCACTCCTGGATGCCATATAGATGTATAATAGCAATGAGTGAGTTAACGCTGCAGAGAAGCTGAAGTGTTGCATTTCTTTGTATAATCTAATAAGGGAATAAATTTTCTATAAGGGTAATTAAAATTCAAACTTCTGTTTGAATTTATTTTAAATTTATTTAATTTATTTTATTTGAATAAATTTTAAACAAGAATCTACTTTAAATTCGAACTTCCATCCTTCTCATGATGACACCAACCAAACAATCATGCACAGGGGGAAGCTGAAATGTTCTTCTTTGGCTATGTCAAGTGAGCAGAGATGAAAAACCACTTAGTACAAATGCTTTCCTTCTACTTCACTTATGCTTAGTGCCTATTGCATACTTCTTTTTTCAAATTTCATTTTTCTTGAAAGAAAACCACAGGAAGAACAACATGAACATTCTGTTTAACCACATGGCTGAAGTGCCATGTGCCAATATGGACATTTTGTCATTCAGACACACACGATGCAGATATACTCTCCAGAATGATTTACTACAGGTTGCCTTCGTAGTTCCTTTCTCCTGAGCTTTGTGTAGTAGCTACCATTTGAAGAAAGAAAGGAAAATAGTATTGCCCAAATTATTTTCAGTGGTTCTTTTCTGTAGTTTTATGTTTGCTTTGGGGTTGTTTTGTTGTTGGTTTTGATTTTGTTTTGCTTTTTCTGAAATGAATAACCTGGCATGGATATTCCAGTAACTAAATCTGATGCTATTTAAAAAAGCATTCAGTAATATTTTGCACAAGCTTATTCTGTTTTTAATACACGTTAACATACTACAAATAGAGATATAGCATGACAAACACACAGAAATATGTCAGGAGAGAGAAAGTGCTAAAATAGATTTAAAACAGCAAGAAGGCTGCTTGTATTTCTAATTCCCAACAGGTATGCCCAGTGGGTCTGCATTAGCACACCCTTCAGCACCATGAGGTTGGACTTGTAAGGACAAAATGTCCTCTAACTAAGGGTATTTTCAGTGTGGTCAGTAAACACCGAGGAGCAGAAAAGAAACTGCTGTTGAGAGGTAAAAGCATTATGTGTAATTTTTTTAAAGTTATAAATAGTAGTAGCTATATTTAGTGAGCTGTATAAAAAAGAAAGGTCGAAAGATCCCTTTGGTTGGCTTCTTGGGTTTGTTTGCAAAACAGCATAATTTGTTTTGTGATATATATTTTTTTATATATATATACATTTAATATATATTTACTTATATATTTAATATATACTTCTTTATATCTTTATTTTTTATATATATTTTATATATATATATAA
>VYZU01046153.1:172273-199771 GCA_013401355.1 Ceyx cyanopectus
TATATATATATTTATATATAAATATTTTATATTTATATAATAAATATCAAAATAGAAGAGGAGGACATAGCACAACTGTGTACATCTCTTCTGACGTCGGATTTGTGTGTGTGCATATCTGTATGTGCCACATAATATATACATTAAATAAAAATATTTAGCCTATCTTTCAAGAAGTTTACTTCAGCGTGTCAAACATTCCCATCTCTGTGCTGCAAACTCCAATTAGGAACACAAATTCAGAGCAGTCCCCACAGCCTGTGCTGCTCTGCAGCTGGGTTTCTGCAGATTTCTGCTCTGCACAGCTCCTTACAGGTACCCATGTGCAGAAATGCTGAGCCTTCAGCAGAGAGCTCATCTTTCTGCAGCCAGTGGATGCTAAACTCTGCAGGCAGGCTGTTTAGAAATATTCATGTGCACTGATCTTCCTTGAATGAATCATAATATGTTAGAAAGATGTGATAACCAAAAATAAACCAGAAAATCCTGCACTCCTGTCTCTCATGAAAAATGCCTCCTTTCACAGTAAACTATGCACACTACATTTAAAAGGTTGATTGATCTATCTGCCTGCCTGCCTACCTACTACATTGTAAATTATATATAGAAATCTTCCCAGCTTTTACGTGCACTGTTTTCTTAGCTGGAGATAAGGAGAGAGGAAAAAAATAGGAAGGGGGCAGTCATGGCCACATTAGTGTTAGTAAAATAGTAACTTTTATAAATAGTTTTTCATGGGCTTCTACTTTTTATTTAGACTTTGTTGTCATGTACTGTTTAAAATATATTGTGTAATATATATATTTAAATATGGCTCAATTGTTAGGATGCTGATGATAAGAATTCAGCAGATCATAGTGGTCTTCCTCAAGCTAAATGATATGAAATACTTACCTTTAAGCATTAGTAAATGTCCCATTTTGTCTGTTAAGCTCTTCAATTATTATGTAATATCCCTTGCTTCTTTTACTGATCTTCTACAGCTTCTGCTTTTTATTTGTATTTTTCTGTAGGACCTTTCCATGATACAAAAAGAAGATATTAACTAAGACACTTGCACGTAGACTCTTGTATGACAACAAATTAATCGTTCAAATTGATGAGGAAAAGTTGAATTCTGATCATTGTATTAAGTGGTTTATACTCAGACTTCTGGGGGTTTACTTCTGGATTTCTAATTGATAGAATCTAGCTAAAATTAAGTAAAAAATTAAGCCAACAAAGTCATATTTAGAGGATATCCTTAATGGGAGGGTAATTGCTGGAGAATTTATCTGAACAATGGATATACTTGGATTTTGACTAGATAAGGCCCATAGCAGCCTACTTTATTGTATTTTATTGATATAATTTCTAATTCTCAAAAAGCATTACATATTTTTGTTTAGCTACTAGTATGCTAATGGAAAAGTGAATGTTTTATTAAACAGTACACAATTTAGAGAATTCTTTTTAATATGTAAGAATATATTTTTGATAGGGATTGATTAAAGGAAAAGATTTCGTAGGAAACATTAGCTCTATGCAATTTCTAATGTTAAAACATCTTTCTAGTAAAGGGGTTGATTTATTTCTTTGGGTGTTTTTGTCTTCTTATTAACAAGGAAGTGTCATTTTTTTTTCTGAATTGAAATGATTGTAAAATACTAATTCCTGAGTGCTGTGATGTGTCATAATGGTTAGTCAAGTCAGAGCTTGCAGCTATAGAGCTGTCAGAATTTTATTTAAAAAAGAGAAATGTGGGAACCTCTCTGTAGTTTTTTTTTCAAACGAGAACTCATGTTAAAAGGATTTTTTTCGAGGAATTTCTGACACCTTCTTAGGTAATTCACACTTAGAAAATGTAGGTGAGAAATCAAAATCTCTTTGAAATCCACTTGGAAATACTGCCATATGTCTTATTCTTGGGATTATAAAAGGGTTTGGGGTTTTTTTAACAAAAAAAGAAAAAAAAAATCTATCCTTGAGCTTGCAACTACCACATCGTTCATCAAGACAGTTGTGGGATCTGTTAGCTGAAATCTCCATTCACCACAGTTCCAAGCTGTGAGTTGCTAGGTGCTGGTGGTTCAGTTTACCATGGGAACAGTGAAATCAGTGACAGCAGCAATAAGGAGGCACCAAATCTCTTTTTCCCCCCTTGCAGCAGCTGACTTTCACAGTCGTGTTCAGCAAGCTGCTGAGGCTGAACTGGAATGGATTATGGGGTGTCTGGGGTGAGCAGAGGTGCTGGGGACTCGGAGCAGGGTTTGAGATCATGGGATGTCACTTCAGTTTTTAAGGAAAGGTTTTAGGTTTTTGTAAAGTTTCTGCCCTCTCTTGACCCTTTAGTGAACATCACATGGAAGAAGTTTTAGAGGTTAGTATTTTACAGTTGCCAGGACATTTTATATCCTTACAGTTTTCACTAGGCAATCGAGGTTTCTTTTTTTATCTTTACTCTAAGTGAACTGAGCCAAATTCCACTTGATTTGATATGTGTGTTCTCTGGAGTAGCTGTAGGGCTGTAACCAAGGATGGAGCTTTTCCTCATGTACTGATGTACACACGGTTATCCTCTGTGCTGCAGGAGCTTCCTTGACATTCCCTTGCCTCTCCACACACTTGGCTGGCACCCCGTGCTCCTCCTGCTGCACACAGCCTTACAGATGAGTTTTGTTCTGCCAGTGGCCCGAGAGCTTATCTGATGCCTTAGAATATCCAAAGGTGGTACTGCTATTGTGGAGACAGGATCAGCACTGAATGGGTAACAGAGCGCTGGAATAATAATAATAACAACAACAACAGCAATAATTGCAGTCATTCCAAGAATTGTTTTCTCTCTTTTTTTCATTGTCTGATTTAGTTCCTGGACTAAGTAGGGATAAAGAAGTTTTAATCTTGAAGTAGCATTTGATTACATCTTTGTGCTAAAAAAGAAAAAAAATCATTTTTTTTGTTCTGAGTTGCTTTTTCTCTTTCAGCTGCAGTAACACAGAGTTTAACAAATATTTTTCCTGGAAGAATTTACAGTTTTAAGAAATGTTAGGAGCAGGTTTTCTCCCACACACATTGATTAATTCTTGTGTAGAGTTGTCATGTGTATTTTGAAAGTCAATCTTCAGTGAGTGCTGTGGGGATTTGTTAGTACTGAACTGCTTTTAATCTTAGAAAGTAAGAAAAGATGATTTACCAAAGGAGAAAAAACCCAGATTGTTCAGAGTAATGTAATAGAATATGGTATGTAACTGTCTTAACTTGCTAAGTTGTTTTCTGTAGCTGTTCTGCATAATCCTGTTGTGAATTAGCTCTAACTATCACGTGTCTGAAGCAGCAACTACTTCTTCTGTTAGTTGCTCCAGTGAAATTGGTTGGCTCAGCATCTTTGGTTAGACCTTAGCAAGTCTAACATCTTTTCTTTAGGCATGAGAATATCCATTCTCTTAGAGCACTGCCAGAACTCATATGTAAAAACCAGCAGGTCTGTGTATATTTTCCATGGGGATCCAGACACCTGTCTGGCAGTGCTCTAAGAGAATGGATATTCTCATGCCTAAAGAAAAGATGTTAGACTTGCTAAGGTCTAACCAAAGATGCTGAGCCAACCAATTTCACTGGAACAACTGAGTTCTCTGTAACAGGGAGAGGTAATGTTTCTTTACAGCAGATGGGTAAAAAGGAAAGTAATTTTGCAATTGACAGTAATTCTCAAGTCACACTGGCCTTGGACCTTGTGCCACTGAGTGATGTGAGCTGCATTGCTCAGCTTGTCCTACAGGGAGCAAAAAGAATATTCTCTGATGTGTTCTCTTTCATCAACCCTAGGTTCACTTTCATTTCTCCCTCCCTTTCCTTCTTGTCCTAATTTTTCTCTGAGTTTCTTTCTCCAAAATGAGAGGATTAAAACTCTGATTCCATTTTGGTCTCTTTTTTTTTTTTTTTTTCCTTTTTTGTTGTCTTTTTTCCTCTCAGTTCCCACAGTAAGGCAACTCACCATCCTACATCCCACCCTTCACACTTGCCAGCTGCTTCCATCAGTGGGTTCTTAAGCATTCTTGATTGAATATGACATCAATTTTAGGGAATGATGAAAAATAAAATGTATCTCAATCAACACTTCTCTTGGCTTTTGAAAGGCTGTTTGCCAATTCTTTTCCTCCGTGACTATACTTTTTATTAGAGACTTAATCTGCCACAAGGTCAGGAAAAAATGTCTCAGGTCCCATTAGATTGCTTCAAGCAGTTGGTGCTTAAACACTTCTGAAAGTCTGACTCAGTTGAAAATTAGGTGTCCAGATAAGCATCTATTCATAAGCCAAAAGCACTTTTATTTCATGTGAANACTCATATGTAAAAACCAGCAGGTCTGTGTATATTTTCCATGGGGATCCAGACACCTGTCTGGCAGTGCTCTAAGAGAATGGATATTCTCATGCCTAAAGAAAAGATGTTAGACTTGCTAAGGTCTAACCAAAGATGCTGAGCCAACCAATTTCACTGGAACAACTGAGTTCTCTGTAACAGGGAGAGGTAATGTTTCTTTACAGCAGATGGGTAAAAAGGAAAGTAATTTTGCAATTGACAGTAATTCTCAAGTCACACTGGCCTTGGACCTTGTGCCACTGAGTGATGTGAGCTGCATTGCTCAGCTTGTCCTACAGGGAGCAAAAAGAATATTCTCTGATGTGTTCTCTTTCATCAACCCTAGGTTCACTTTCATTTCTCCCTCCCTTTCCTTCTTGTCCTAATTTTTCTCTGAGTTTCTTTCTCCAAAATGAGAGGATTAAAACTCTGATTCCATTTTGGTCTCTTTTTTTTTTTTTTTTTCCTTTTTTGTTGTCTTTTTTCCTCTCAGTTCCCACAGTAAGGCAACTCACCATCCTACATCCCACCCTTCACACTTGCCAGCTGCTTCCATCAGTGGGTTCTTAAGCATTCTTGATTGAATATGACATCAATTTTAGGGAATGATGAAAAATAAAATGTATCTCAATCAACACTTCTCTTGGCTTTTGAAAGGCTGTTTGCCAATTCTTTTCCTCCGTGACTATACTTTTTATTAGAGACTTAATCTGCCACAAGGTCAGGAAAAAATGTCTCAGGTCCCATTAGATTGCTTCAAGCAGTTGGTGCTTAAACACTTCTGAAAGTCTGACTCAGTTGAAAATTAGGTGTCCAGATAAGCATCTATTCATAAGCCAAAAGCACTTTTATTTCATGTGAAAGCTTGAGCTGCATGCTCACTGAATCACTGGGATTGTGAAAGGCACTGATACATCTGTCTTACCAAACACTGGAGACTTGGGGATAAATAAATACATGAACCCTACAGGCAGGAGGTTTGGAATATTATGAAGGTAGCAGAAGTCAAGAACAAGTTAGTTTTTGTAACTCATTTGAAACACAGGGAATCTTGTCTCCTAACCCTGTATGTGTCTTACACCATGAGACAGCAAGTTTCACCAGCTGTGGTGGGTTTGGTGCCCACCAAGTCACTCTGTCCCTCTCTCCTCCACTGGACTGGGGGAGAAAAATATGACAAAAGGTCATGATGAGGATGGGGAGATGACAGCAATTACTGTCACAGCAAAACGTGGGGAAATCAGTTTATTATCAATCAAATTAGTTGAATAAGAAATAAAACCAAATTGTAAAAGCAGTTTCCATACCTCCCTTCTTTCTGAGATGAATTTAACTCTGAAATTCTCTGCCTTCTCCCCCTGAGCAGCACAGGGGGCAGGGAGTGGCAGTTACAGTCCTTTCCTTGCATGTTTCTCTGCTACTCCTTCCTTCTTACATTCTTTCCCTGCTCTAGCACAGGAGACAGTGCCTCACAAACTTCCCCAGCTTGACACCTTCCCTCCAGCTGCAGCTCTTCAGTAGCTGCTCCATGGTCCCTTCCATGGGGTGCAGTTCATCCTCATACACAGATGCATAGAATGAGCACCTAGCAGGGCAGGTAACTAGTGCTTCCAATACTGGAAGACTTCCATTCAAGTCCATGGCACAGTGAATATGCTCTTGAATGCAGCCATATCCAGAATGTTTTGCTAAATTGAGGTTTTGAAGTAGTGTGCTGATAATCAATTACATGAGCACTTCAGGATTTACATAAGATGCCTATTCTAGTTCTCTGAAAGGAAATTAGTAATAATATGTATAATGTTGAAAGACATAGATGGGAGAGGTGCTTTAATAGCACTGCTTGTGAGTCAGAGTTGTCCTTAATTAAGCTTTTGTTGTGTGCATGTAGGGGGCATCAGAATAAGAAAAAAGAATCCCACATTTGCAAGAAAGACAATGGAAAGGAGTTTTCTTCTGTTGGTTTTTGTCTCTTAGAAATGATCCCAAGGAATGCCCACGTAGGAAACGGGCAAGACAGGAATGTTGGTAGAGGGTGAGAGGATGGGCATGGCACAGCCCCTGGTAAGAGATACAAGCCAGGAAGAGCAGTGGCGTGCTGGAACACTGGTGAAAGTGGTATATACTGGGCCAAAAGGGGAAGAGAAACAGGAGAAACATTATTAAAGATGCTTAGAATCTTATTAGCAAGCTTGATCTTACCATCAGGCTGCCATCCATCAGGATGCTCTCAGGATTTCCATGATGCAGGTTACCCTGGTGGGACTGTCAGAGAATGGTTCAGTGACACCCCATCCCCAGCCATTCCTGCAGACTGGGCCAGGCTTTTACCAGATTTGGCTTTTATCAGACCAGTGTCAAGCAGGTTCTTGTTTATAACGTACTGAGATACTGTGGTGCATTCTCGAACTCAAAAAATTACCATGTAATTAGAACAAGAAATAATTGAACAGTCACTAGGTACTGTTCCTGTGGACAACCCTAAGCATCCACCTACTTTGGGAAAAAGAACCTTTTGAATCATTTTTACATGATAATAGTTTGCTTTCTTGTTTCACTACTGAAAGATTTCTTTCCCAACACTTAAAATTTGAGTTTTTAATAAGTCTATTTGCCTAAGCAGACAAAGCTACTATAGCTACAGTGAGAAAATATATGTAAAGCTTCCTGAAACTATTTGGCAAACAGTGGCTCTGAAGATGACTGTCTCAATTGTTATTTCTAATAACATGTCCTCCTGCTTGGGCACAAATCCTGTTGTGTTTGCCAGGACCATCACAGTCTCATCAGTGAGTTTATCTTCATGAAGGTGCAGATACTTTGCGTCATACTACTTTAATATTATCAGGGGAAATAACCACATTTTTACAGCTTCTATTATAATTTCTCAAAAAATTTAATTGTGATTATTTGAAAGTGTGAGAAATTAATCACACAGAATCACACAGAAAATAAAGCATTAATATATCATTGTCATTCTACCTGCCCTTGAAACTCCCTCTGGCCTTTCTTGGCATTTTTTGAGCAGAGTATTAAGGATTCAGTGCTTTTTAATTTATGCTAAAACAAGTCAGACTAATGGCAATGATTCTCCTTGCTTGAGATAAAGGTGCTGTTAGGCAATGTCTGACAGTCTCAGGTTATGTCATTGACACAGTGTGAGCATTTCTGCAGTGGACTCCCTCTGCCCCACGGAGCACACCAGTAAGCAGTCAGTACTTGATTGAGAAACAAAGGGAAGAAAAATGGAAAAGCGAGAAGAATGATTTCTCCAAAATAAACTTGCTGAAGTTTGGGCACTTCTCATATCTGCAGTGGCAGCTTCTCAGAATGGCATCTTTCCCAGTTGGACATGAGATTTCCCAGCCTCTGCACAGCACTCTGAGACCAGTATATGCAAATAGTATATCACAAGCTGGAGCTTTGTGAGGGTATAACCATTACAAAGGTTTGTTTGAAATTCCTCTTCTTTGACCTGTGTAGGTTATGCACCATAGCTCCTTAATGTGGTTACATGGAATTATAAATGATTTAATATTGAGATATTATGCCAAGTGAGATTTTTATTATTTTTTTTTTCATGCATTTCTAAGCTTGGATGGAAACAAGTTGTGCTCTCTAGGGAGATCTGGAAATGGAATCAACAAGGCAACTGTGAGATTTAGTGGCTGAAGGGCAGGAAGTGGTTGTCATTCCCCTTTTTACCTTCAGATATGGTGGGGTTTCTGTAGCTAAGCTGGCATGTGACTGGGATATCCACGGGGACTTGCTTAGTTCACAGCAACTTCTGTCTTGCTGTGGCCTGAGAGGTATGCACAATTTACACAGTCATGCTTTCTGTGACATCTTGCTGTGCCTCTGGCCATGCCCAGCCTCTGGCCTTTGGCATGGTGTACAGCAGGACAGTGGTTGCCTTGCTGCAGACTCCTGTAGTTTCTGTGCTGGCAAAAACGTGCTTTTTCAGGTTGCCATTCATACAGCATAACTTACTGCAAAAGGATTTAGCTTGGCTATTATTATTATTATTATTANATATTTAATAATTAATCTACTTCTGGAAGACCAGGCACCCCAGCCACACAAGGTTCGTTTCATTGCACTCTCTTCAGCTTTTGCAACTATTAGAAGAGGCTACTGAGCCAATGTGATCTGTCACAAACACATACTTAAAATGCTGTCATTTGGGGTCTGTCTGGTTTCATAGTTACCTCTGGGAAAAGGGTATTGTCCTGAAATTTTCACAATGCTTGTTTTCCTTCTTAGCATCACAACACCATTTCCTTTCCAGGAGCTGACAAAAGGCAGACAGTCAGGTGCTGCCCCTGTTGAGAGAAAGGTCAGTTGACCCTGCAGATCCTTCCATAGCCTGGAGCTTTGTTAAAATAAACATGCATGTGTACACCACTAGGGAAACCTAGTCACAAGGATGGCTTTGGTCTGATCATAGTTAAAATAATCATATACAAATAACATCATGTGTTCATACAGAGTTTCTCCATTCAAATATATTTATTTTTTTTTAGCTTCAGTAAGTAGTTGATTTAATAAAAGGTATTGCACCTTGTTAACCTGTCAGGGCTTAACACTATCAATATTACAACCAGGTTGCTAATTCTACTCATGACTAACACTATCAGCATGTACTTAAGCTCTCTGACACAAACTAATTTTCTTCCTCTAAGTTTATCATGTCATATTATGGCACAGGAACTGTTCTACATTTTATTAATAAACTGTTCTACAGTTTATTCTTTTATGTGACTAGTTAGTATATGAGTAGACCCATTACATTCTGTGGAGTATGATTTTTCTCCTGAATATTAGCTGTAGTATTTACCATATGTAGAATGCATTTCCACCTCTGTAATGTCAATTGCAGATGTATTGGCATAAGGGTATTGTGTTTAGAGTGAGGCTGTTTGTTCCTCCTGAAATATAACACAGGAAGACTGAAATAACTTGAGCTCCTCCTCCTCTTCTCTTATTCTCTTCTCTCTCTTCCTCTGCTCTTCATTTAAAGGCAAATAAATTAGAGTGTGAACCCATGCTACAAAGCCACCCAGCATATTTGGTCTTGCTATAGCCTAAATTACAATTTATTCTTCAATGTATTCTGTAAATTGCTCCTGTTAATAGACATGATTTGTCGAGGCACCTATCTTTTCTAAAACCCATTCTGTAAACAATTTTTCATTTCTTTAGTAATACTCATCATCTTTGTTTTCTGCAGTTATCTAACTGTAAGGATCTGATTCTTCTCCTATTGAACAAGAAATTTCAGATTTCTTAAAGCAAGCAAGTTTCAGGTATACTAAGTAAAACCTGTGTGCTTATTCCTTGATAAAGAAATAGGCTGGAAGTATTATACTTCTAGAAAAACACACCGAAAAATTTCATGTTCTTTTTATAACTGTGGCAAAATATCCAGTTAATTGCTGTGTTCATCAGTAACAGGTTTATGAAATTGTATTGTAGAATTTACCTTGGTATTTTTTATCTCAAGTGTACAAAATTAGTTTCTTGCATGAGGTCCTAAACAAGGCTTTTTTAAAAGCAAAGAGGTAGAGATGGAAATACATGGGGGCGGTTAGCTTTTGTACTTCTGCTTTTCTTTTTTTGTTATCTGAATAAAATTAAAGCCTTAAAGAAAAATTCCTGTAACACTTTCTGCCTGGAGAAATCTTGATGACAGAATACATGCTTCTACAGTTGAGGCCCAAAATAGATTTTGGTACTAATCCTCTGAGACCTAATTTTGATGCATAATGATCAGGTTACACTCCATCCTGAAACCTGAGCAGTCCTGGACATTGCTCCTGAGCATTCTTCCTTCCCAGCACAACTTCAAGCAAACTACATCTCCTGTCTCAGTGTTCTTCCTCAGGTTAGATGTGACATAGAGATGTCAGTAGCTGTGGCATGGGGTTATCTGGCAGCTCTGCTAGTCATTGCAAGTGCTGCTGTTGGACATGGCCCACAGGTTGGCTTTGATGGGACAGTAGACATTTAACTAAAACATCTGATTATTACTATTTTTTACTTCACCAAACACTGTCACCATTCAGTGCCAAGCCCCTCTAGATTAAGGGAAGTGCCCAGAGGGTTCCTTCTTAGAACTCAGATTTCAAAGAATAACAAATACTGAGAAACCTCTCTGTGTGTAATATCTTTTTTTTTTTTTTCCATTTTTTCCTTATTTTGCTTTTAAAATTCTGTAAGTACTTGCAACATAGAGGATAAGAAATGGTGAATTTTTGTGTGCAAGATAATTGTTTGCTGCAGTTAGTGCTCCACACTGAGCCCTTCTCATTTATGCTGAAACTATTTCAGTATGACATGAGACCTGACATGGTTGAGTCTTTGTTATTTGGTGTACAGTCTTTTTTCCCCCCTGTGAAGGTTGCTGAGCATTGTGTGTCACTTTCTGATGAGTTATGACTTGTAATTCACTCTTAACAGATACTACACAATTAACAGTGTTAAATGCACTTCCAGGCAATTCATTTAAACATTCATTTTGCTTTTATTTTTTGGTGCAGTTTTGCATGCCAAATGCTTCTGACTGTTAGAACACTTCACTGAGAGCTTGGAGTTAAGCTGACAAGTCTTTTCAGTTGTTTAAATTGTAGACAATATGCTTGTATGTATGTATGCATCTATAAAAGCCATTACATGCTATTGTTTTCCAAAAAACTCAGAGTTACTTCTGGCTTCAGTGAAAAGTAGTGGCATTACTGGGTATGTATTTGAGACAAAAATAGTTCTAAATTTGCCAGTTCTCCAGCACCATCATATAAAGCTTAAACTTAATGTGCTGCATTGACAGTATTCCCCTTGAACACTGGTAAATTATCATAAGCCTTTCTTACTACTTCTATTAAAAGTGAAATTAATGCATTAAAAAGGATAACCTGAATAACATAAAGGACTGAAGGACTCAGAACAGGGAACAGAATGTACATTCTAAAAAGAAACAGTTTTTACTGTGGAAATGATAACCTTTTGTGACTATTTAGTAGAAATACTGTGACTTTTACTGGAACTTGCTTATAGACTGACTATGACATGCACTTAATTTTAAGTGGTAAGCAGCACCTCTGCCAAGACTAGAAATGCCATGCACACAGTATGCAGTAAACTAATGGTATTTGCTACAGTCTATTATATACCACTGTAAGACTTTTAAAAATATTTTTTAAAGGCCAGTTTTGTTCAATATTCTAGTATTTTCTAAAGCATGCCTCTAAACCAGTAGGTGGATGTGAGACAAATGCTGGGGGTTTTCCCATGTACTCCCCATTTTCTGATAGCATTTACTAATCTTTGCCTTCCTGCTTGTGAAAAGTGGGAGAAGTGTGAAGAGAACATTTTCTCTCCCTTTCTAAGCAGATGCCTTTAGACAGTTAAATGAACTTCTCTAATCCGGCTCCTGAGTAGGAGACAAAAATTATTTTAATTTAACCATTACTTTGGTTAGTAGTCCTAGAGATGAGTGTTCACAGCCCTGAGTAGGAGCCAGCACAGAGGTGATCATCCCTTTCTGAGTCACCTGGGGAGTCTGCACCTGATTTTGTGCCTCTGGTGAGTGGTGTGAACTGTGCAAGACATGGCAGTATTTTTCCTCAGAGCTGTGGAGAAGCTTTGCTGACTGTCTGTGTTGGGTAACAGCAAACAAGGTAGCTGAACTGAAGTCAAACTGAGTGTAGAGCTCACGGGTGAATTAGGTCTCTTGTGGCCTGGCCTGATTCCATGAAAGGCTGGTGGCCAGTCCTCAAGTGTCCAGTCACAGCATCACAGGGGTTGGAAGGGAAGAAAACTGCACTTCCCTGAGCTATTTGAGCATCCTTCTCACACACAGATGCTGTTTGTGTGGAAATTACATTGGTAATTGAGGCCTGCTATTTAATCTGATAATTTCAGATGTATTGCTTGTATCTGTTTTCAATTCAGTGAATTTCTAAATAGGATGCCGTTTTCATAAAAGTATATATAAAAATATATTAAAATTATATATATATATGTAATATAGAACTGAAAGTAGTGCAGTAAAATCAGTTTTAAGACTCTGTTGCTAAATACATATATATATACATACATACATACATACATATATATATAATGTCATCTTACAGTTTATCTAGCCAAAACATGAAGAGGGGTTTTATCTGCTCTGTAAAATTACAGATGCTGTATCTGTGAAGAATTACACTTAAGATGAAAAAAGGAGAAAAGCGTTAATGTAGACTGATTATCATATCAAGTGTGAACTCTCAGAACATCTTGTTCGTTTCCTATAAGCAGATAATTTTTGGGAACCCTTTCCAGGAGAACGAGATTTTAACATTTTCACATCCAGGCTGCATACTTAGCAAATTCTGCAATCTGGATGAGAAAAAAAAAAAAAAAATCTGTGTGAAATTAGAATTTTTTCCTGTAATAATAGCTTGTAAAAGATTTCCAGAAGCTTTGTAAAGTCAAGAAAATATTCAGGAGCTGGAAATAAGAGGCTTTTGTAGGATTTCCAACTACTTGTTATGTGTTCTTTGTGGATGACATGTTTTTGAGGAGCTGTGGTAATTATTTAACATCAGTTTTGCCTAATGCGTTAAAATAATCATAATAATATTAAAATAAACATAAGTGATAAATATTTGGTACTTCTCATCTCTTTCTGAAGGGCACCTCGATCCAATGCTTTTTGATTGCACTTTGGCATCAAGAAAGGGGTGGTTTTGTGTATAAGTCAGTGTTATTTACTGAGAGATCACAGAGAATAGAAAAGGAATGACATTCTGTCCATCCCACAGATGAGTCATCTTAGGGTGAAAACCCACTCTGAAGTTTTTGTACAGTGTCAGTGTGTGAGGAGCTTGGTGTCATGGGTTTTAGCCTTTGCTGTGCAAGTGAAAGTTACTCATCTTGATTCATGGTCTGTGCTCTGTATTTTCTCAGGATGTCCATCCATTCACTTTAAATTAAGACCATTTTCTAGGCATTCCTACATGAATACCATTTAATTTTGCAACCTTCAGAGGTTTATCTCGGTGTTTGTAAAAGAATTTGGGAGCGTTACAGATTTAAGTCGTTGTTTGGACTTTTAAAGACTGTAGTGTTGCTTGGAGAACTCATTTGCATAGAAAAACAGCCCAAAGTTGGCACCTTTAGATCATTGTAATGCTGCAGGGTAGCTGAAACTCAGATAATGACAAATGTAAAATACATTTCGAAGTGCTACATGCACTGCAATACCACATGCATAGATTCAGTTGGCAGTAGATGACTATGTGGTCCCATCCACATCTCATATTCTGTTTTGCAGAGACACTAGTGGCTCAAGGAATGCATCTAAAATCTGTCATTAACAGCTGTCCACTGTTCTTCCTTGCTTATTCATCCTCAGCTTTTGCTTGCCACATTCTATAGAGAACACTATGGAGGCATTATTGGCACTTTTCAAAATAAAGCCTTGGGAAATAAAGACCTGATGTTCTCTGGAAGATTTTTTTTCCAGCAATTTCAATTCTTAGATCTATTGACAATGTTTTACTTCCTCTACGTCTGTGTTAAATCTCGTATGCAATTTAACAGGAACTGGTTAAGAGGAACAACTTCCTTTCCTTGAGCATTTTGCTGGAAGTGTATTAGTATCAAAGTGGATTATTAGAGCCTGAAGCTCAGACCTTAATCAAGAATTCTACAATGTAATCAGTTCTGGATAAAGTTTTTGCTCTGCTTGATAATATATATTTGTCTTTAGCTTTCTTGCACTTCTGTCAGCACTTTCTGAGTATGTGGGATTTTTTTTGTGGATGTTTCCTCCCTCACCCCCGAAAGATCAGCTGAAATGAGAGTTTGAGCTGTTTGGAGAACTTGTGTAATTACTGTTAAAGAGGTTATCAGTGTCCTTGAGAGTGGTAAACTGGAGAAGACATTTAAATTTCATTGTGAATTTACAGATAAAGTTTGAGAACACCAGAAGTTCTATAGTAGGCAATGAAAACCCTGCCATTAATTGATGATACAGAAGAAGTTTCCTCACAAGTTAGGGACTGCTGGAGAAGATTAGAGAGAAGATGACTTTTATTTTTGGAAAATATGTCCTTAGATATTACATTTTTCCTGTATTTCTGTCTGACACAGCCATTGCTCATTGTTTTTTGTCTTGTTTCAGCACCCAAAGACAATGAGGAGCGTGTGTTCCGGGAGCGCATGCGGCCCAGGAAGCGCCAGGGCGCTGTGCGGCGCAGGGTGCACCAGGTCAACGGCCACAAGTTCATGGCCACCTACCTGAGACAGCCAACGTACTGCTCCCACTGCAGAGATTTTATATGGTATGAAGCAGATGTTCACTTGCCCTTCCTCACAGCTTCGCATCGAGGGCTTAGCATTCCCTCCAGTTCTGATGGAGGATGGCAGAGCGTAGCAGTTCTTTTCCTCTCCTAGCCACCCAGGGGTCTGGGTGCTCAGTGAACAGGGTCTTTATTACTGCAATATATGTCTAGAACTACCTTTTACCAATTATTTATTAGTTTTGAGTACTCACAGTTTTCAGATAGGAAAAAGTGTTGGAGATCCTTAGTTTTCAGTTATTTTTTCAGCACCTCTGTGGATGTTTTCCAGAGTTACCTAGGCATACTGACTTGCACCTTAATATACCTAAGGTCTGATAAGATCTGTAATTAGTATTTCTTAAAAGTGTATAATCACAGAATGTTAGGGGTTGGAAGAGACCTAGAAGATCATCTAATGTATCAGTGCTTCTTAATGTGAAACCATGCAAACTGTACATTAACAACTACATTCCTCTGAGAAACACCTGCAGGTTAGGCTTCATGTTAGCTAAAACAATTTCAAGCAACAGTATTAGCAAATGCAATTTTCTGTCTATTTAGAGACCTGCTTGATGATTCTTTTACCAGCTTGTGGCTTCTCTCTCTACGTACTCATTGGCTTTGCTATTTTATTATAGTAAATATGTCTTTACTTCTGACACACTTCATGGCCTGCCATCCTACCTGTTACTACATAGCAGCTGAAATATTGGTTCCTACTTTGAACTGATCTTCATCTGAGCATCCAGTTATCAGATTATTGGCTATAAGAAGCTACTCTTTTAAAGCTGTGCATGTCCAGTAAAGAGAGGGAAAAAATTGTTTTAATTTTAAAAAATATATATTCTTCATTTTCTGAAATGTTGTTTTATTTTCAGGGGTGTAATAGGAAAACAGGGATACCAATGTCAAGGTAAGAGAAAATCTACAGGTCAGTTAAATAAATGTATTATAACATAATACATAAATAATCGGGTATTTTCATCAGGCATTATATATGTACAGTGCAAAGAATTTAGCCCAAGATGATCAGAGTAAATTTGTCTCATCAAAGCTATAATCTTTACAGCAAGTCCCAGTATGATTTTCAGAACTGTTTGGTTTAGGCATTGCATATGAAGTAGAGGCACAGTGAACATGACTAACTGCAGGTCCCAGGTGTCTCGTGATGCACACTCAGCCAGGGAGGCATAGCTGCAGATCTAGGCTTCATTTTGCACTTCTTGCTGTTTAAAATGGTGAATTCTTTATTCTGCTTAAGATTCTTTGTTTAAAGATGCCAGGTAATTGCAAAGACTGTAATTAAATAGATGAGATAATTATAGAGGTCATCATTCGGGAAGATTATAGCGAAGACTGCAGAAGTGCTTCATTTTCAACTCAATTTTTCAACTCCTGTCTTGTACTCTGATTTTTTTTTTAATGTAGTCACATCCTGGGATTATGCTTTTCTACTTAATTCTCATCTGACAAGTAGAAGTAATCAAGTTATTGATGATTTTTCAGTTACAAAAGACTTGATGAAATTTCATAGTAAATAAATAAATGCAAATAATGGGTTTATATGCTATGAAAATTACTGTATTAATGTACAGCAGAGGTTCCTTGAGATATGATTTTTTTTTTCTTACAACAATGGCCCAAAGTTAAAAGAAAATTTAATACATTATTTCAGTCTCAAGGATTTTGTAACTGAAAAATCANTGCAGACAGCAGTTGGTTTTGCCATTGTCTCTCATAATGTGGGTATCATGGACTTTATCAAATAAAGAAGTCAAATATGTAAAAATTGAGAAAAAATGTGGTTAATATTTCAGAAGTTAATTTGTATTTTTACATACTGAGATTTTGGCAGATATGCTTTAGTTGTCCTAAAATTCCTTGGTCTCTTGAAAGTCCATTATCTTCTGTCATTGTAATACAGACTTACTTCAGAAGATTTATGAAGTCACTCGTTGCTCATATCCTTTCAAATCCCAGAATTTCTAGTCTTCTGAGATGAGTCTTTTGCTTTCAAATCAACCTTCATGAAAACTGATTCTTTTATCTGTTGTTTTTTGTTTGGTTTTTTTATTATTTATTTATAGTTTGCACTTGTGTAGTCCACAAGAGATGCCATGAACTTATAATAACAAAGTGTGCTGGCTTGAAAAAACAGGAAACTCACGATGAGGTAAATGTTTATAAACCCAATTTTCTAGATAAAACTGTCTTCATCTGTTCAATGTAGTGTCATCTCCTCTGTCTAATCAAGAAAGGTTACAGATTCTTTGGTGCCCTTCTGCTCTTAATGTCATGTAGCATTTACTTTTCAATGACAGATTAGCATAACAGTGTCATTTACATGGGAATTATTATGCAGCAATTTATTTATATTCAGTAAACTTTTTGTAACATTTGAATGCTTAAAGTCTCAGGGAGCTATTTCTAGTCCTTTATTTTTTAACATTCTCCATCTCTGAGTTAATCAGAGTTTTGTCATTTTAATTCAAAAGAAGCAGCCTGGGACCCTTTTTCCCATAACTGCATTTTGTGTGGCTGGGTCATTAGGTATTGTCAATATAAGTATTGTCAGCATGCTTGGGTGTCTTCATCAACAGCTCTGGAGCAAAAGAGAAGTAATCCCTTCACTGAGGTTAGAGGTCTCTCTGAGGATGGCTCTCTTGGGCTTGGTTAGGAAATTAATATTAATTTACCCCAGGGAGTGATGCTGCAGTGGTCAGCTCCCTCAGACTCCTCAGATTCGGGGTGTTATTTTATGGCTGGGATGGCAAGGGACAGTTGAGGAGGTGAGTGTGGTTTATGGTTGATGCACAGGGGTAGCCCTCAGCTGTAGCAGTGCATGCTTTATCCAGTACAGATATTTGTTTGTTTGTTTGTGTTTTAGAAGAAAAGCAAGTGAATGCTCACTGTCCTGTTCTATTTGCTTCAATAGCAAGGACTCTTTCACCACAGGTTTAGGTGAGGTGATCTGTGAGTGATCCCAGTTCCTTGGCCACACAGAAGTACATTTCATAGATTTATTTGTTAAAAATAAACATTTATACACTTGAAAAAGACTAGTTTGAACTTACAGATCGGAGTTGTGTGTAATGGTTGTTTTAAGTCACTCTAAACTTCAATATGAATTTGACTGAGGCACTAACTGACCTCATTCTTTCTGAGGAACTCACTACCATTTTTCATACTGGAACATTCTTTGGTATCTGGTTAATAACCAGTATTTTCTGTCTGAAACTTGATCACAGGCATAGGGTTGTGATAAAGGATTGTGTTTGGCTAGAGCCTTTTGCATAGGACTCACAGGAAGATAAAAATCCTGCGTAAATTTCTATTCCCAGGCTCCAGACTGGTGGGGACTTGCATGGTTTGCTGCAATAATGCTCTCATTGTTTAGAGGGGGTACTAGATCACTGGAGAGAAGCCAGCAGTAATAGGAAAGGGAAGGAAAAACATTGAAATAAATCTCCTGCTATGCAGAGGCCACGATAAAAACTTATCAATGACAGCCTTTAAGTAGTAAGCAATCGTATCTTGGAATCCCTGAACGCAACAGTTTTTAATTGTCATTTTCATAATCTTAAGAAGAGTGGGAAACGAAAAGGTAAATGGGTTCTGATATATTTCTCTTTCTGAAATCGGTGTTCGTTTGGTCTCCTAAAACAACTGGGAGTGACTTCCTTGCCTTCCCCATTAAGAGATCTTTCCTGATAGCTGTGTATTTCTTGTTCCCATAAGCACTAGGAAGCAGACTTTAGTCTTTATCTCTTGGACAACAGGAGCCCTTCCCCCCTTTTCCCCCAATAGTGAGAGCAACTCTGGAGCTTGTTTATATCTCATGCAAGTATCATCTGAGCACAAATATATTTCATCTTGTTTGAATTCTATGTGGTTTCAAAACATCCCAGACCCTCAACAGACTAATGATGAAGTAATTAATTCGAATTAAATATGCTGTGCTTTCCTTTTTCAGCAAGTGGGATCCCAGCGTTTCAGTGTCAATATGCCTCACAAGTTCAGCATTCACAATTACAAAGTGCCCACCTTCTGTGACCACTGTGGTTCATTGCTCTGGGGTCTCTTGAGACAAGGTTTACAATGCAAAGGTAAGGATTACCTCTTCAGAGCTTTGCTTTTCCTTTGTGAGTGACTTTTAAACTTGGAAAGACTTCAGGTTATTCTCTCTTTTCCAGAGTATACAGAAATGAGTAGAAAGTAAATAGCAGACTGCTGTAGGGATTGCCCTTATGGTAAGAAAATGATGCTTTGCCTTCTCCACCAGACCAGTCAATAGCAGCTGCAGAGGACAGAGGTGCAGAAACATGTTTTGCGCTGATGGCTGGTTTATTGCCACATAGGAAATTGGAAGTTGACAAAAATTAGGAACATGAGAATTTACATCCCTTGGGTTTATATGCTTTTTTGTGTTTTCAGGTTTGCAGTGGGGGTCATTAAACTTTATAAACATCATTATTCCAGCTACTTCTCCCTGTAATACAATCTTCAAAAATTACTATTCTATATATTGGTTAGGCTCAGCAGGTGCAGCCCTGTGTGCAGAAGATGAAGTATTGTGATACCTAGCTAAATCATCCTTTGTGATGGTCTGCCTAGCCCCTCTGTTCCAGAAAACAAAGGATTCATTCTGTTCTGCAGCTTAAGGACTGTGTACTCTGTACATTAATTGTATTTCAACTTATTTCTGGAAGGTGCATTCCTGACATTTTAGCTGACTAACAGAAATATTTGGGTCCATAGTGGTCAGTTCTTGTTGTTTCAAGCAGATCTATATCTTCCAATTGGGAGTAAAAAAAATCAGAGCTATAGTATCTCTCCACTTAATCTATGAATATATGAGGTCACTTTCATATTCCCTCTCAAGTACCATAGTGCTTCATCTGTTCTTAACTGTAGAAAATAAAATTATTTCTCATATATGTGCATATATTGTAGTAGCCGCATAGAAGCAATAGCTCAGAGAGCCTGTGTTGCTTTCATGTTCATCACATTAGTGCCTATAAAAATATATTTTTGTCTGCATGAAATCTAGAACTCACGTGAGCTGCAGTGTCATTTTCTCCATGTTTTGTTTTCTCTCTTAACAAGAGCTGAACAGTGTTTCCTTCTTCAGTGACGTACTTGCTTGCTCAGTGTGGTTATTAATACCATGAAAAGTGTATTCCAGAAGTGTAATCCTCTTCTGTGGCTTCCCTGCTCATTCCTGTGCTGCTGCTTATCAAATATGTTCATGATGGGCTGTACAGAATTTTCCTGGTTGCTTTCTTTCCAGCAGTTCAGTTCCCCAGCGTCCACTGTTACAGAACCTAGGCCAAAGATTTTTACTGCCACTGAGCTTTTGTCACCCAGTACACAGCACTGAAAATGCCATGTGTGGCAACTCCTTTTTGCTCTGCTTGTGAGCAGAAACATGCTCCAAGTGGAAAGGCACCTGCTTCCAGAAGTGCCTGGTTACTGCTGGGTATTGTCTCAGAGGCCAACACAGTGAAACTGTCCTTGATGAACGATTTACTGACGTGCAGACTTATAAATAAGTACCTTTTTAATTTTTTTTTTCGTATTAAAAATAACAAAGTGAGGAATTTGAGCAAATGAATGTGAATCTCGTATTTGATTACACTTGCAGTTTTGCTTGCGTTATTTCTTACTCCACAAGAGGGCAGTGAAGTCTAACAGAAAATGTTTGCTGCTATAAAATTAATGCTATTTTTAAGTGCACTGTGCTCTCCCCTGTACCCCGCAACCTGGAAGCAGTGTAACCTATTTTTTCCTCTTACTATTATCTAATTTCGGGAGATGATATTTAAGAGAAAGAGCTTAGTAAATGGATTGCCATCTAAAGAGAGAGTGTGTCTAACAGTGCCAAAGACTTTTATTAAAACTTAAAGCAGTTAGTTCTATGCCTGTCTACATCAGGAGTTAATCTACTTGATTAAAATAGAGTAGGAAGCAATAATCCATGAGTAACTAATGTGCTCTCAGTATGAGAGTGAACCACTGAAATCCAGGCACTGAAGAACTTTCATTCTAATTCAAATTCCATTTAAGATTTACTGGATCATTAGATATTTTCATTTTTTCCTGTGTCTGTTCTGGGTACTTTGTGAAAACACTGTTCTACATTATCATAGCAGAAGAATGATAAACAGGTTAATAATTTTGTATTAGCGTTGATGTGTAAAAGCAACTAAGTATTTTTCTAATGAAAAATTTACTGCCGGGTTCAGTAAGGTCTGATATAAGTAAGACAAATTCATACCAAGATAGAATTTAATTTACTCTATTACTTCACATTTCATTGCAGTTTGCAAGATGAATGTACATCGACGCTGTGAAACAAATGTGGCTCCAAACTGTGGAGTGGATGCTAGAGGCATAGCTAAAGTTCTTGCAGATCTTGGAGTCACTCCAGATAAGATCACTAATAGTGGGCAGAGGAGGAAAAAGGTACTTTTACAATCTAGTGTCACTTAAAACCTTATTAAGTATGGCTGTATTGTAACTTTGCTAGTTGGTGTTCTAGACTTCTCTCTTAACTTGAAAAGGATTATTTTTGTCAGTACAGAACTAAGAATTTGGCTTTCGATTTAGAAGTGCAAACCATCCATTCTGAACTTGAGTATTAAATTTATTTTGCCCTTCTACATTTTTGCAAACCTGGAGTCTGTATAGAGTCTGTCAGAAAGTACCTGACTAAACAGTTCATGAAAACATAAATGTGTCTCTGGCTCAGAATTGTCATTGGCCAGTTGATTGATTGAGCCACAGCACTACTCCAAACATTGTAAGTGCTGGTAATTGAGCAATGTGCTGATCCTCATGTTGAGGATCTGTTTGCCAGATGATGCTTCCAGATTTATCATCACTATTAGAGGAAAAACTAGACTGTTCTAGAAATAAAAAGCACACATCACCCAACTATGTCCAAAGATGATGGAGTTGCTCTGAATTTATAATACATAGCCAGGATCACAATTTGGCCATGCTTTCTCTGTGCATGATTGTGACAATAGACCCACTGCTCTCACTTCCAGAAATAGGCACTTCTGACTACAATTTCTTTAAACATGACATTTGGTTCTGATCTCTTTCCTGATTATTGCACACTTATCCCATATACATTGTTTAAACATGTTAAAGAAACATGGAAATCTCAGGAATAAGTTAATTGTGGTGTTTGCTGGTCTTCGATGTAGTTAAAATTTATTTACCACATAGATTTCTACACAGANCAGGTGCAGAGACTCAACAACCAGTCCCTGGAAGCACATCATCAGAAGAAGACAGGTCAAAGTCAGCACCAACTTCTCCATGTGATCAAGGTCAAACATCTCTTATATTTCCTAACTAAAACATACAGTGATGTATTTTTCTTCTTTGTAAAGAGTAAAAAAACTACCAGTCCCACCCTTGTAGAACCAACAGAACAGTTATCAACAGAAAATGAAGCACTTAAAGTGCTTCAAAACTCTCTTAAAAGGCCCACTTCTTGTTTTTGGTTAGGGAAGACACTTAAAAAGCTTCATGGTAATAAGTACTGTGAAACTCAGAACTAATTAAAATTTGTCAATCTTCTGGTTTCACAGATAATATTTTGGTTAAATAATACTCTCTTTTTTAAATATATGATGTTTTGCTTAAAATAAGACAAATAATTCATCTAGGTACCTTTTGAAATTTCACTTTTGTAGCTGTCCAGTAAAGTGGTTCCTTCCAATGCCATCAGGCAGAAGTACTATGCAAGAGCTTGTGGCAGATCCCAAGGTTCTTTACTCACCAGGACTCACTGTATTTAACACTTAGAAAGCTTCAAAACCATTTAGCAGATCTACACAATTGCTGCTTGAAGCAGCACTAGGATGTGGTCAAATACTTTATTGTCAGGCATCNTACATTATCATAGCAGAAGAATGATAAACAGGTTAATAATTTTGTATTAGCGTTGATGTGTAAAAGCAACTAAGTATTTTTCTAATGAAAAATTTACTGCCGGGTTCAGTAAGGTCTGATATAAGTAAGACAAATTCATACCAAGATAGAATTTAATTTACTCTATTACTTCACATTTCATTGCAGTTTGCAAGATGAATGTACATCGACGCTGTGAAACAAATGTGGCTCCAAACTGTGGAGTGGATGCTAGAGGCATAGCTAAAGTTCTTGCAGATCTTGGAGTCACTCCAGATAAGATCACTAATAGTGGGCAGAGGAGGAAAAAGGTACTTTTACAATCTAGTGTCACTTAAAACCTTATTAAGTATGGCTGTATTGTAACTTTGCTAGTTGGTGTTCTAGACTTCTCTCTTAACTTGAAAAGGATTATTTTTGTCAGTACAGAACTAAGAATTTGGCTTTCGATTTAGAAGTGCAAACCATCCATTCTGAACTTGAGTATTAAATTTATTTTGCCCTTCTACATTTTTGCAAACCTGGAGTCTGTATAGAGTCTGTCAGAAAGTACCTGACTAAACAGTTCATGAAAACATAAATGTGTCTCTGGCTCAGAATTGTCATTGGCCAGTTGATTGATTGAGCCACAGCACTACTCCAAACATTGTAAGTGCTGGTAATTGAGCAATGTGCTGATCCTCATGTTGAGGATCTGTTTGCCAGATGATGCTTCCAGATTTATCATCACTATTAGAGGAAAAACTAGACTGTTCTAGAAATAAAAAGCACACATCACCCAACTATGTCCAAAGATGATGGAGTTGCTCTGAATTTATAATACATAGCCAGGATCACAATTTGGCCATGCTTTCTCTGTGCATGATTGTGACAATAGACCCACTGCTCTCACTTCCAGAAATAGGCACTTCTGACTACAATTTCTTTAAACATGACATTTGGTTCTGATCTCTTTCCTGATTATTGCACACTTATCCCATATACATTGTTTAAACATGTTAAAGAAACATGGAAATCTCAGGAATAAGTTAATTGTGGTGTTTGCTGGTCTTCGATGTAGTTAAAATTTATTTACCACATAGATTTCTACACAGACCCATGGGTTCTATTCAAAACTTCTCCACTCATTGGGTATGTTTATTATATTTATCTCATCTTAAGAAATTAGTTGGTTTTTTAACATGTCTGGTTCTTCCTCTGTTTATATTATGGTCTCCATTTCATTTGATACCATCTACTGTATAGTTGAGGTCATGTCAGTGAGAGTCTATAGGGGTTGAACGTTTTCACTTTCCTCCATAATTGCGAATTAATGTTGTTAAATTTTTTCTTGGCATGGGAGGATCTCATAGCTTAGTACTGCTTTGGAATTGTTCTTAGCTAATTGCAGGTGCAGAGACTCAACAACCAGTCCCTGGAAGCACATCATCAGAAGAAGACAGGTCAAAGTCAGCACCAACTTCTCCATGTGATCAAGGTCAAACATCTCTTATATTTCCTAACTAAAACATACAGTGATGTATTTTTCTTCTTTGTAAAGAGTAAAAAAACTACCAGTCCCACCCTTGTAGAACCAACAGAACAGTTATCAACAGAAAATGAAGCACTTAAAGTGCTTCAAAACTCTCTTAAAAGGCCCACTTCTTGTTTTTGGTTAGGGAAGACACTTAAAAAGCTTCATGGTAATAAGTACTGTGAAACTCAGAACTAATTAAAATTTGTCAATCTTCTGGTTTCACAGATAATATTTTGGTTAAATAATACTCTCTTTTTTAAATATATGATGTTTTGCTTAAAATAAGACAAATAATTCATCTAGGTACCTTTTGAAATTTCACTTTTGTAGCTGTCCAGTAAAGTGGTTCCTTCCAATGCCATCAGGCAGAAGTACTATGCAAGAGCTTGTGGCAGATCCCAAGGTTCTTTACTCACCAGGACTCACTGTATTTAACACTTAGAAAGCTTCAAAACCATTTAGCAGATCTACACAATTGCTGCTTGAAGCAGCACTAGGATGTGGTCAAATACTTTATTGTCAGGCATCTGATAACAGCTGAGCTGAGTAAGATGCTCCATTCATGTTGACTTCAAGGACTGGGGCACCCAACTATCCTTTGAACTTTTGAAGATACAACCCTAAAATACTTAAGCAGGAAGATGAGTAAATGCAGCAGAAAGATAGGGCCTTTCAAAACAAAGTGCTTCTCTGTGGCACAGGAACACCCAAAATCAATAAAACAACTACTATTCTGACTTACCTTTCAAGTTTTGGGTATGTTATTCTCTTAGGTTCATTTTCAAAGGCCACCCTTCCTGTTAGAGCAAGGGTTTGGCTGGTGACTGTGAGGTGGGGAAGCAGTTTTCTCAGTGTATATTCTTAGCCACAGAATGCTTTACACAGTGCTTGTGGGTGATGAATGTCCCTTCCCAAACCTGATACAGACTAACAGAGACTGGTTTTCTGATGCTTGTTTAAAACACTTTTTTTTTTCTTTTTTTTTCCCTCACATTTCCCCAGAAATCAAAGAGCTGGAAAACAACATTAGGAAAGCATTATCATTTGACAATCGGGGAGAGGAACACAGAGCAACAGCTACAACATCAGCAGACAACCAGCTTAACAAACCTGGGGAGAATGGTGAAAATGGGGAGGTCAAACAGGCACAGACCAAGAGAATAGGCCTTGAAGAGTTCAACTTCATCAAAGTATTAGGGAAAGGCAGCTTTGGCAAGGTGGGTAGCTTTGTTTTGTTTTGCTTTTTATTTTACTGGTGTGCAGGCTTTTTGTGACTGTACTGCTTTGAAAGTATTCATAGTGACATGCAGAAAGTGAGGAAACCCTAGAGGTTTCTTTTTACCTATTGGATAAAAGCAGCTTTTACCTCACAGATCAAAAATATCNTTCACAGTGCTGTGCATTGTGGAATCAAAGAAGAGAACTGAAATGTGAATCTGTATCACAAGTGCACTCTTCCTTCTTTGGTACATGGGAACTGCAGATGCAGGGGAACATGACTGAAGCAATTCTTTTGTCTCGCTGTTTTTTAATCCTTTCTCTGAAGATTACACTGGCTCCAAGCCAGAACTGATCTTAAGCAGAGTATAGGACTTGAACCTTAAACAATAGCAGTAGCTAAAATCAACAACTTTAAAGCGGCCGGGTTCGTACAGGGGATTGTATACTCACTTCATCACATCAAAATCTCAATACCAAAAGTGGGAGATAAAAGTGGGAAATAAATTCCTGTTCTATATCAACTTCCTTCCTGTTTTAGTTTTTGAAAACTCACTATAATAGGCAGTAATTAAGATTCTTGAATGAGGGGATAAAATCTTTTTATCTGCTCCATNGTGCAGAGACTCAACAACCAGTCCCTGGAAGCACATCATCAGAAGAAGACAGGTCAAAGTCAGCACCAACTTCTCCATGTGATCAAGGTCAAACATCTCTTATATTTCCTAACTAAAACATACAGTGATGTATTTTTCTTCTTTGTAAAGAGTAAAAAAACTACCAGTCCCACCCTTGTAGAACCAACAGAACAGTTATCAACAGAAAATGAAGCACTTAAAGTGCTTCAAAACTCTCTTAAAAGGCCCACTTCTTGTTTTTGGTTAGGGAAGACACTTAAAAAGCTTCATGGTAATAAGTACTGTGAAACTCAGAACTAATTAAAATTTGTCAATCTTCTGGTTTCACAGATAATATTTTGGTTAAATAATACTCTCTTTTTTAAATATATGATGTTTTGCTTAAAATAAGACAAATAATTCATCTAGGTACCTTTTGAAATTTCACTTTTGTAGCTGTCCAGTAAAGTGGTTCCTTCCAATGCCATCAGGCAGAAGTACTATGCAAGAGCTTGTGGCAGATCCCAAGGTTCTTTACTCACCAGGACTCACTGTATTTAACACTTAGAAAGCTTCAAAACCATTTAGCAGATCTACACAATTGCTGCTTGAAGCAGCACTAGGATGTGGTCAAATACTTTATTGTCAGGCATCTGATAACAGCTGAGCTGAGTAAGATGCTCCATTCATGTTGACTTCAAGGACTGGGGCACCCAACTATCCTTTGAACTTTTGAAGATACAACCCTAAAATACTTAAGCAGGAAGATGAGTAAATGCAGCAGAAAGATAGGGCCTTTCAAAACAAAGTGCTTCTCTGTGGCACAGGAACACCCAAAATCAATAAAACAACTACTATTCTGACTTACCTTTCAAGTTTTGGGTATGTTATTCTCTTAGGTTCATTTTCAAAGGCCACCCTTCCTGTTAGAGCAAGGGTTTGGCTGGTGACTGTGAGGTGGGGAAGCAGTTTTCTCAGTGTATATTCTTAGCCACAGAATGCTTTACACAGTGCTTGTGGGTGATGAATGTCCCTTCCCAAACCTGATACAGACTAACAGAGACTGGTTTTCTGATGCTTGTTTAAAACACTTTTTTTTTTCTTTTTTTTTCCCTCACATTTCCCCAGAAATCAAAGAGCTGGAAAACAACATTAGGAAAGCATTATCATTTGACAATCGGGGAGAGGAACACAGAGCAACAGCTACAACATCAGCAGACAACCAGCTTAACAAACCTGGGGAGAATGGTGAAAATGGGGAGGTCAAACAGGCACAGACCAAGAGAATAGGCCTTGAAGAGTTCAACTTCATCAAAGTATTAGGGAAAGGCAGCTTTGGCAAGGTGGGTAGCTTTGTTTTGTTTTGCTTTTTATTTTACTGGTGTGCAGGCTTTTTGTGACTGTACTGCTTTGAAAGTATTCATAGTGACATGCAGAAAGTGAGGAAACCCTAGAGGTTTCTTTTTACCTATTGGATAAAAGCAGCTTTTACCTCACAGATCAAAAATATCAGCGTCCTGATCAACTTTTTTTTGTTGGTTTTTTTTTT
>VYZU01046154.1:0-27745 GCA_013401355.1 Ceyx cyanopectus
AGAGAAACACACAGATGAGTCACTATGTACTAGGAATGCACCCAAAGCTTCTTGGTACCAAACTCTTGTGATTTTTTTTTTACTTTTATATGTGCACTCCTTGTTGTGCAACAACTCACTTCATAGTAATGAAAGTAATTTTCTCCCATTTCTGTCAGTCAGAACAGTGTCTGCATCATGAACAAACAGTAATCTCCAGGAACTCCATGGAAGCTTGGTCAATTTGTCTTTAGACTTTTTGTAGATGCTATAGTTTGATAGCCTTTTCAATAGCCCCTCCTTTCTAATCTTACACTAGCTATCATCTCAGACTGTTCATCTTGAAAAAGTGGTCTTTGGCAACTTATTTTACTTCCCCGAGGCTTTTCCTCTTGCCAGTTAAGCTAACAGAAACACAGAATGGGAAGTAGGAAGGAACCTCTGGAGGTCATCTTATTATCACCTCATTGTTCAAGCAGGATTACCTAGACTCAGTTACCCAGAAGCACAAACAGATGGCTGAGTATCTTCAAGGATGGAGACTCTACTACCTTTCTGACAAACTATACCAGTGCACTGTCATCCTTGCAGTAAAAAAGTGTTACATGATGGTCAGAGGGAAACTCCTGTGTTCCAGCATGTGCCCATTGTCCATGGTCCAGCCTCTGAGCACCAGACGAGCCTGATTCCATCTCCTTTTCACGCTCCCTTCAGGTAATTATACACATTGACAAGATGTCCCTGAGCCTTCTCTCCTCCACACTGAGCAGGTCCCATCACTCTCAGCCTTTCTTCAAAGAACTGAGTTGCAGCAACCCAACCGCAACAAAGCAAAAATAATTGTTATTATTACTGTATACATTATTTTACTTACTGGAACATCTCTTTTATGAGGAAAGGTTGAAAGCCCTGGAGCTGTTTAGCCTGGTAAAGAGAAGACTGAGAGGGGATCTTATTCATGTTTACAAATATCTGAAGGGTGGGTGTCAAGTAGAAGGAGCCAGTTCTTTTCATTGATAGGATGAGAGGTAATGGTATCAATGTGAAATAGAGGAAGCTTCACCTAAACATGAGGAAAAAATGATTCACTGTGAGAGTGACAGAGCACAACCTCCAGAGGGGTTGTGAAGTCTCCTCTGGAGTCTTACAAGGCCCACCTAAATCTGTTCCTGTGTGACCTGCCCTGGGTGTTCCTGCATTAGCAGAGGGGTTGGACTTGATGATCTCCAGGGTCCCTTCCAACTCCTACCATTCTATGATTAAATTTCTATGATATTCAACTAATCTCATTCAGTTGTTTGTTTATGCTTTATTAAACTGTTTTTTCTTGGCAGGCAGAAGAGGAAAACAAATAAAGTTCTGCTCATTTAAAAAAAAAAAAGAAGGAAAAATGGAGTTTTGAAAAAAAAAGTAGCAATCCTTTTGGTGGGTGTTAAAGGGAACTCTATTTCTCCATGTAATATCCCAGGTAAAGTAGTAACGTCTTCACTGGTGTGTCATTCTGTAAACTACACCCATGTGCAGTTTCCTACTACAAACTCTACTTCTCTAATTGATCTTGGTAACATAAAAAGATCAGGTTTATTTTTGCCACATGGACCCCCTTAGAGGGTATTTCAGAAAATTATTTCAATCAGAAGAAGTGCTTGGTATAATATAGCTGTATTTGGCTTGATCTTTGTAATTTTCTTTGCCTTTTTGTTAGTTTCTTTCTGTCAATCATTAACCAGTTTGTGGTAAATTCTAGTTTCAAAACAGTTATTAAATCATCAGCAGAGCTTTGTTCTTCAGAGACATTTTGTTAATTCCTTTTACATGTAGTTTTTTTTTCTGCTGAGAACAACATTTCTCTCCAATGCATACATGGCACAGAGTCATTGTGCCTGGGTACGGTTTTGCTGTGCTGGGATTGTTTCTGCTTTAGTGCAAGTCAGTCTAGTCACTGCTGTTTCCCTGCCCTATGTACCACAACTTTTTTAATTAGATGTGTATTTGTTCCCACAGTGTTTGCTTGTGCTTCAGACTGGGCAGTAAGCAACTAGAGCAGTTGTCAGCTAGGGCATTATAAACTTTAACTTCTCAAAGTGCTGTTGTGGCCACTGCTACAAACACATCTCAGCTGAGAGGTAATGTTAAAAACAGCCAGCTCAGGCCTGGAAGTCATCTTACCCTGCACATAGAAACTGCAGCTCACTGCCAATACAAGTATTCATGGTCGTGCCAAGGTCAAGTCCCCTTCTTGAAATAACAGCTATTTGTGAGCATTAATTATATCATAAATAGTCCACTTCTAAAAATACTTCAGGTTTGTATAATGGTGCTTTATTTCCCTACTACACTAATAGGATGATCAATGTTGTAATCTGCCAGCTAGTTTCTGGTAAAAACAGGGCATCATTCCCAAGTGGAATTCTTATTCAGATCAGAAAATTCTCAACTTTTGCCTTCCTGTTTGCAGCCACTGGTGAATGGCAATCCTGCTGACATGTACAAGCTTACATTAATCTCTAGATTACAGTGTTTTGCAGTGCCTGGGTATTTTTAGGCAAGGTCTCTACTGTAGGCCTCCACTGCATCTCAACCTGCCAGATCTCACCTCTGTCCATGTAGTTCCACAAGTTACCTCTATGATACAAGGAGAATTTAACCTCTGCTACCACCTAAACACCACATGGCCACTCACGTACTGCTTACCCCAGTCCTCTCCTATGGGATGGGAAAGAGAATCAGGAGGAAGAAAAAAGTCAAGACCCCAGGGGTTGAGATAAAAACAGTTTAATAAAGCAATATAAAGTGAGAAGAAAGCAACAGTAATAATGATAATACTAATGAAATAATATATAAAGCAAGGGGTAGAAGCTGTGAGGCTCTAGCAGTACCAGAAATACTGTTTTCCCTGCTCCAGCCGCAAGATAAAGCCACACACTAGAACAAGTTAAAAACAAGTGCCCTTGCCTTGGGCCAGCCCTCCCATTATGTATCAGACAAGACATCAGAATGTTATCAAATATCCCATTGGCTGGTTCGATTGTTTATCCTGGCTGGGGCCCCTCCCCATTGCTTGGCCCAGAAGCTGCTTGTGATAATTAACTCTAACAGAACTTAAGACAAAGCCCAACTCCTTCCTCGCCTTGCTTATTACATGACCTTCCCAGCTTCCAAGCCCTTCAGCATCTCTGTGGACCTATATTCCCCCACGGTGAGCGTCCCTCCCCATTCTGAAACTCCTCAGGGTGGTTTGTGGGCTGTAGCCTCTGCAGTGGGCTGCAGGACTCAGAGATGGAGAAAGCAGGATCTAATTATTTGCTTGCACAAAAAGCTGCTATAGCTGTGACATGACATAGATCTCCTCTGCTGCTAGATTTTAAAGGCACAAAGCATTAAGTAAGGGCAGCTCTGCTGTCTGCAGGTTTGTACACTGCAGTGGTGTAGACAAATTTGGGACGTGGCTGCTGTGCTTAGTGCTATCAGCAGCAGTGTAAGTGGTGCCAGAAACTTGGAGCACCAGGGTAGCTGATCCTAAGTAAGGGGAGGGGTGTGAAAACAAATGCAGCTTCTGAAGGACCAAGTCCCTAGGTGACCTACCTCACATTGCTGCATACCCTGGCATGTGGGAGCACTGGTTCAGTGCTGATTAAGGTGGTGCAGAGCTGCAAATGCTCTTATTCAGGTTGAACTGATTGCAGGAACATAAAACTGTGTAGATTTGAGGTACTTCTCAGACCAGCGTTGCCCCATCCCTGCACAGCAGCTTGGTCCTGTTGAGCACATCAGTGCTGTTTGCAGGGTGAAGGAGCTCCTGCTGTGCTGAATACATAAAACCAGACACCAATTAAAAGCAAAACAAAACAAAACAAAACCCAACAAAAAATACTTGCACAAAAATATAAAGAAAAAACCACTCAAACAAAACAAAACAAAACAAAAAAACCCAGCCATCTCAAAGGTTAAAAAACCAGAAGTTTATGGTCTCTTGGCAGGATAAGGAATGCTGACAGGGTAGAGATTGAAAATGCGAGGCAGTATGAGACATCCGTGGAGGGGCTGAACAGTGAAAGGGATACAATGGACAGACAGGTGGGCTTCAGAAGTTCTTACTTGGACTCTACAATTCTGGGGCTTCTCTAACCCCTCCACTGTGCTGCCACCAATGATTTTCTTCTGCAGAACTTGTTCTGTCTCTCTCTGTTGATAATCTTCTCTGAACAAAGAGCTTTTGAGGATGGACATCCTCTTGGTCACTGGCAACCATGCTTTACAGGCAAGACTCAGTGGCATTTGCAGCCCTCTCTTAGTCATGCATTTGGAGACCTAGCCTTTAATTCACCTGTTATCTGTGGTACTGCTATAGACTGACCACACAGCAGTAGGTATGGGGAAAATTGTCCAGGGTCTAAGCTGCAGGGGAGCTATGAAAGGCAGGGCCATATCATAGGCCCTAGCCTCCTGCATTCTGCATCACCTAAAGTTTTCTGTATGGTCTTCTCCCTGAGTCCCAGACACAGTTTTCTTCATTCTCTGGAGGCTGAGTAGGGTGACAGCCCAAAGGTAAAGAGCTACAGCACACAGACTTCTGTCACAACCGCTTCAAGCAGCCTGTAAGGCTTCTTTCTTAAAATAAAAATATTTATTCCAAAGGAGTTCTGTGTTTTAGATTGTGGTTTGTTTGGTTTTTTTTTCTTCTTTTTCTTTTTCATTCCTCAACACTGTTCAGCTACAAAGGCTGATCCCTTGTTAGGCAGGAGCAGCCCAGCTTGATGGATGCTATGTTGAAGGCAACCACTCGATAGAAGGGAGTGCAGCCTGGTATTCACATGGCCCACAAATGTGAGGGAAACTGGGACAGCAAGTCACAGCAGGAGCCTTGGGGGTGTTGGTGGATGAGAAGCTGGACATGAGCCAGCAGTGTGCAATTGCAGCCAAGAAGGCCAATTGTATCCTGGGCTGCATCGAGAGAAGTGTGGCCAGCAGATCGAGAGAAGTGATTCTGACCCTCTGCTATGCTCTGGTGAGACCTCACCTGGAGCATTGCATCCAGTTCTGGAGCCCTCAACATAGGAAAGACATGGACCTGATGAAGTGGGTCCAGAGGAGGGCAACAAAGATGATCAGAGGGCTGAAACACCTCTCTTATGAGGACAGGCTGAAGGAGCTGGGGTTGTTCAGCCTAGAGAAGAGAAGGCTCCAGGGTGATCTTACAGCCACCTTCCAGTATCTGAAGGGGGCCTACAGAAAGGCTGGAGAGGGGCTGTTTACAAGGGCCTGTAGTGAAAGGATGAGGGGTAATGGGTTTAAATTAGAGAAGAGTAGATTTAGGTTAGATATCAGGAAGAAGTACTTTACCTTGAGGGTGGTAGAACAGTGGAATAGTCTTCCCAGGGAGGTGGTTGAGGCACCATCCCTGGAGATATTCAAGGTGAGGTTGGACAAGACTCTGAGCAGTCTGGTCTAGTTGAGGGTGTCCCTGCTCACTGCAGAGAGGCTGGACTAGATGACCTTTGGAGGTCCCTTCCAGCCCTAAACATTCTATGATTCTATGAAAAGAAAGCTTGCAAGTCAAGGAAAAGAGTATAAGACTAGGAGGCTTTGCTAAAGTGTTTATTCATCTTTACTGAAGAGTTATGAATAGACACTGGAGGACGTAAAACAGTTGTGATTGTGGATAAAAAGTCTGAGCATAGCAGAGAAGAGGGAACTGACCATAGCTCACATGTTTATCCACATGCCATTTGACTGCGTCAGAGGTGAGTTCATCTCCACTGGTGCAAGGAATAGGGGTGGAGTTGACCAACAGCACGAGATCCCTCTGCCCTCCACACCCACAGCAGCTTTGGCTTACAGACCTTAGCTCTTCCCCATGCAGTGTTTTGCATGATGCCTCCTGCCAGTGTGCCTTCATCTTGAGGGATCTTGCAAGCTGTGTTGGGCAGGTAGCTCATACACATAGACATAGTTCTGGAGGAGTGGTTTTGGCTCTCATTAAGAGTGTGACTTACTTTATATCTAAAAATGCATAAATAACATGAATAAACAGTATTCCCTTCCCCCTCTGCTTATTAGCATCTAGGTGCCCTCAGGACCAGTCAGTTAAGGTCTTTGCAAGACACTGGCAACAGAACAAATAGATTGGCTGTGGAGAAGCAACCCACACCCTGTTGTGCCACCTCAGAGCTCCCTCACCCCTCTACTCTTTCATTTATCTTCACGAGTTACAACTGAGAGCTCTGAAAACAAAGGCATACAGTACCAGAGAGAGGAAACTTGATTCCTTACAGCAAAAGAAGAGGATCCAAGTCATGGATTTAAAACCATGAGATGGTTTCCACTCCTGAGATTTTTCTTGTATTGCAGGATCTCCCAGGGTATGCAGGGCTTTGGGGCTTGGTGAAGAATTTTTTTGGCAGTGTTTTTCTGAGAAAACACTGATTTATAAGGCTCTTCTTTTGCAGGAATGTACTTGGATGAATCCATGGATGAGACTCGGGCATGTTAGATATTTGCTTGGTAGGACTGAAAAACAGTTAGTAGCTGCTGCATTGCCCCTCACCTTGGCTCCCAGCCTCCTGCCTTGGTGCCAAGTAGTAGTAGTCAGGCCAGGAAACTTTTTTTTTTTTTTTTTTTTTTTTTAATATCCAAAGGGTAGGTATCCCTTAAACATTTTTAAAATGAGATGTTCTGAATGTTTCATTTGGTAGAGATAGAGGGTCTCCAAATGGTGGAAGCAAGGGGATTTCAGAGCCTTCCGTGAACTTTGGTGCCTCTCAGATGAATGTCTGTAAGTAGGTACAGGGTAGGAAGGATTTGCTCATGCCACTGTCAGTGGTTCATATCTGCATGCTTTGTATTCATGGTTACACACAGGAATGTAGGTAGTGCTGATGGTACCTTGCAGAAGAGAGAAAGACCAAAGAGAAAAAGATTCCTTAGCTTGACTGAAGGCATGAAAATGGCAATACTTTAGGAACAAGGCAGTACCTGAGCTCTGATGGTGCTGAACTAACTCTGCTTAGGTGCAAAAACAAAGCAACTACGGGCTTGTCCAGCATCCACACATGAAGGAGACCTCTGAAGACACAGGAACTACAGAAAACAAAAAGACTACTTCTGGAAACACTTAATGGTTATTTGGCTACAAAAACAATGTGAAGCGCTGTGCAGTGTGATGGACAAGAGCAGCTCTGTGGCAATTCACATAACAGCTCAGCCATTCCCTCCAGTTCTGGGGCAGTATCTATAATTGAAGAGCTCTGGGAGGTTTGCAGGCTTGTGGTTCTCCACCAATTAGGACTAAAAGGCTCCATTTATTAGCAACCAGCTTGTTAAAATAGCAGCTCCCATCAAGTACTTTGTGCACTTGTACTGGAAAACTTGAGTGCTGGCTGCATTGTTGCACGGTGCCTTGTGAGTGCCTCTCTCTGCAGCTTCTGTGATGGCCCCACTGTCCTTCACCCCCTGTCCACTGTCCTGCTGGGGGATATAGATTCCTGCCCACTGTCCCCTGCCCCCAGTTCCCACTGCCTTCCTGTGCACACAGAGACTCACAGCACTCCCCCCGCTCACCCCCCCCGGTAAAGTGCTCACACTTCTGTACATCAATTAGGCTGCTTTTTGGAGGAAAAGTGGATTTTGCATTGAGTGCTGACACTGGAGGGACTGTGCATTGGAAAATAGCAAGTCCCAGGGATGCTCTGGTTTTCCTGCTCTTCTGGATGAATGCAGCCCTCAGTGCTGTGGTTTCTGCAGCATGTTTCTGGTATGTCTTCTATACTGGAAGCCTCTTGGCACAAGAGAAGCTGCTTAAATATGAGGACCCCTGACTCCCGGGCCTATTGTACAACCTCCTGTCTAATCTTTCCATGCACAGGCTCTTCACTAAGCACAGTAGTCCCATCGGTTTCTCCTGGGTATCCCACACCCTGATCCAGCAAAATCCCGTTCCTATTATCACCTCCAGTAGGCCTGACCCTCTGTCAGCTTTGCTCCTCCACCTTTCTCTCTGCTGCATCCTGAGCCTCTCCTGTGTGCAAGGGGCATTTTGGTATGTTATGCTCTCAGACCCTGGGGATCAAAATGGGAACTGAATTTTATTGATAGAACTAATGAAGAATTTATTTTTCTCTCTTTAAGCTACAGGAAGGGAGAGCAATAGACAGACAGACAGGTCAAATTATCTTCTCTGGCTCTACTGATAACATTTCATTAATTTGTGGACAAGATGAATGTGCTTAACACCCTTCAGGCTGTCTGGTGCTAAGTCTTCTGCCTCTTACTTCCAAACTGAATTCCCTAATGGCTCTGCTTTGAATACCCATCCCTTGGACTTTGTAAAGGGATGCATCTGGGGTTTAACATCAATCATGATTTGTATCTCTGCTGCCATCTTCTCCAGTCCCTTTGGGGGATAGAACTGGTTTGTGGATCCAGTTTGAATTGTTTGTGCTCTTAGTCCAGGTGCTGTAGGTGAGGTCACTCCAAACACAGCTTGTGCTTACAGAAGCCAACAGCTGAAAGACGATGGGACAGAGAAGTTAAATAGTGTGAGAAGCATAGATGGCAAACACTCATTTAATCTGTGTTTATTTTGCAGGATGCTTGCTTTTATAATTTATTTGAAGTAGAAGTTAGAGACTGCAACTAGGACCTTACAGCTAGTAGTAACTCCAGAGACCAATGAAAGTTGTTCAAGTAAGTTTTCTAGCTTTGCGTAGGATTTTATTGAGTGCCAGACTTAGACTCTGGTGAATTTTCTGAAATCTCAAGGCGCTTTTAGAAGTAAGCATCTAGATCTAGTGATTGCAAAACAATAAGGAAAACTTCCTTAAGCATATCCTGAATGAACAGGCTCAACCTGCCTTGATTCAGTGGATGGCTGTTGTGATTATAGCACAAACAACATGGGACTGTGACTTTTTTTTCTGAATGCTCTAGGAGAAGAAATATAGCATCTACAAATCTACCCCATACACATATATGTCCCTGCACAAGTAAGAATATGTGAAATTATAGGGCTGCTGAGATGCAATAAGTTAGTCTAGCATGTGTCCAGAGCTTGGCCTGTGTGTGCCATTTGTGGAGAATCCCCATAGATACCTTTATGCAAAGAAAACTGGCTTATATCTCCTCCTGAAAGGCAATTATCTCCCTGCACCTTTGCCTAGCAGTAAAGTATGCCTTGAACCCCAATAGACCTCCATCAAGCTCTCCAAGTCCTGATCAGATTCTCCTTCTTGCTTGAGACCACTGCCCAGGCTACTCTGCACAGCGGCTCACTTTGACATGAGCAGCACACCTGCTCACATACATACAAAACTAACAGCTTCATGCAACTGGAACTAACTGTGTCCTTGTCAGTCGTCTCTGGGAGATGCCAGAGGTAGAGCAGGCCTGGTATTCCCCTCAGCAAAGCTGAAGAACAGGGGGGAAGGAGGCTGCTCTGTACCTCTCTACAAAACTGGATGCTATTCTCCAACATGAATACACAAATATGCTCCCCAGAAACCATCAGGAATCACTCGTGTAGAGGAGTGGCAAGGTTCTAGAGTTGTTACTGTTCACTTGCATGTGATGCCAGTTAAACAGAGACCTCTCTTTGGGTCCGTCAAAACAGGGGCATCTTTTCATTTAATCTGTGAAGTACTTCTTAGACACTGTTTATGGCACAACTCTCCTCCCTTGCTCTTATCTACCAGTCAAACAGAGAAAAGACAAATGATTACTTTGATTGTCCTTTCTTTAAGCTGTATCGTGGGGCTATATTTCCTAGCAACTGACTCTGCTGTGGCCTTCCTGGACCAAGGCTAGTAGTCCCAGAGGAACAGACAAATGAGAAAATGGGGCTGGACAGAGCAGAGCAGTAGCTCCTGTTTGGTACTGAGAGTGTGTTAAGTGATGGAAAAGTAGAGCTCATTTGTCTCATAAGGCAAATGACAACTGATTATTTCTTCCCTCTTCCACTGAAGTTTGTGGTGGCCTTGAATCTTCAGGGACTCTGTGTGCAGGGTTGGAGGGGGGGGGATGAGCTTCTGCTTTCCACAGCTGCCCATTCACCTGAGCTTTGCTGGACCTTTGGAGGAAAGTGCTTGTGTTCTTGAGCAAAGGTCAAGGCAGCCCTATGGGCTCCCCCTGGGGTGGAAGTGGTCCTGCACCTGCAGCAAGAACAGCATTCAGAACTATCACAGCATCTTCACAGATGTATCAGTTCTAATACAGGGCTCATGCCATTGGTGGCCTATCTGGAGAAGGTAATTTATTATTGCCAGAGTAGTTGTGCCTTGGCCTGGGTAACTGGAGTCTTTCAAAACTATTTAGAGAGAGAAGCCCACCACCAGCACCTCAGGATAGATGCCTACCACAGTGCCAGTCTCCCCTTATATCCATGGGAGAGGAAGAACATGATTTAGATCTTAAATGGATCAAATAATCACAATGTGAAGTACCTGTGACTCCTTTGACTATAAGAAGGCTCTAACACCACTTCTTATGTAATGCTTTCATCTACACTTAGACATCAAAAAATACAGGGCATTAATCACACTTGGGTATCTAGCTCCTTCTTCACATTGGAAGTGCATCTCCTGACACCTCTGTTGCTTTCATCTCCAAATGAGAGCATGATCTTTACTCCTAAGGAAAGCTTTGTGGGCAAAATACCCTGCTGTTCTCTATACACTGTGACTAGCTGGCTGCTGCCAGTGGTAGAGAGCATGGAGCTGATGACAAAAAAGGGGCACTTGGACAGGAAAAAAAATAATTAACTTCTTCCTGCTCAAGTTGGGAGCTTTTCTGAAGACTAGGCCAGCTTGGAGGTTGTAGGGTTTTTTGCCTGTCTCTGCTGAAACCTCATGGCAATCTAAGTTCTAGTTGCCCTTAGGGTTAAACCATAGCACTTGAAATCCTGTCTTTTAAAGTTTCTGCAGTGCAAGGTGTTACCCTGCTGCTGCACAACCTCAGTTTCTTTTGATGTTAAATGCAGCTTCTCTTAATTACATCCTTGCTTGGACAGACCTCTCAAACTCCTTTTTTCTTTTGGCCTCCTGCAACCTTGCTTTGGGTAGGAAAATACAGGGCTTGAATTCACAAGCATATTCACAATGCTTTCTGTTATTTTATTCTTTGTTCCTGGAGGTTTGGGGTTTTTTTTGTGTGTGCCTTGTCCCTCTTGCCTGCCTGAGAGTTACGATCAGCTGAATCAACCTATATGCTGCTTTCTCCTCCACACACCCTACCCTTCAAGTCTACCTGCTTCATTTCTTCTCTTGCAGCTATTTAGTTCATTGCCAGACAGTGTGGGTTCAAACTGGAACAGCTGAATATTCCCTGTCTTTTAGGCCTGCAATGATACCGCCTCTTATAAATTCCCTGGACTTCTCCTGAGCATCTCTGAGTTGCTCTTCTGAAGGACTTGGCAGTCTCCTCCAGTTCTTCATAATGCTGGCTAAGTCTCTCCTGTATCACATTATGCCTTCCAATAAACTGAGCATCAAAGGCTTTTTTCACATTCTCATAATATCTTTTCTTCCTGGGAATGTCAGCAGTATTTCAGTCTCTACCTTGGGCCAAGAGCTTACTTGAAGCCATGTGCCACCTAGATGAGCTCTACTGTCTCCTGAAGTTCCCATGCCTTACCAGCCAGTTAATCCAGCTTTCTGGGACTCTGCCATTAAATGTCCTGAGGGCTGAACTTGTTATAAAAAGAGTAGATATTGTCACTTCCTAAAAGAACACATTATTGTGCATAAGCAGGAGCTTTTCCAAGACCATTTACTAGAACTGCGTGCTCCTCTTATTGGCAGGGCTGGATGATCAGAGATGGCCAGGCTGCCTAACACATTTCATCTCAGGTTAAAACCTGCTGCAAATAGCCACAAACACCATGTTGCCTATGGCAGTGGTGATAGGCAAAGGACCACTGTGAACAACACACGCAACTTTCCACTCAGGTCTGCCAATTCTCCTGGCAAAGGAATGTACATGAAACTCTGTCACAGGGGTGCAGTTATTATGTGGTTGTGAGAGATGGAGGAAGAAGATCATCCTCCTGTGGAGCAATATATACCTGCCCACATCTGTCTTTTAACAGGAGCTATAAGTTTCCTTATGAAAGGGTGAGCACTCTCCCTGCCACCTTTTAGCCTCTGCTGGTAACTAAACAGCATGCTGCTGATCACCCACCGGTCCCCCACCCACTCCTGTGATATGGAAATAAGAATCAGGAGAAAAAAAGGTGAAACCCCATGGATTGAGATAAGGACTGTTTAATAGAACAGCACAGAGAGATAAAAAAGAACAGTAGCAACAATAATGCTAAAGAAATAATATATAAAAGAAACAATAATGAGCTGTGAGGCTCTACCAGTACCTGAGACGTGCTTGCCCTACTCATTCCACTCACTGAAAACAAGTGCCTCCTCCTTGGCCCAACCCTCCCCTTATATAGAGTGCATGACTCAGTAAGGTATTGAATATCCCACTGGCTACTTGGGTTGTTTATCCCACCTGTGCTCCCTCCCAGCTGCTTGTGAATATTAACACCAACTTAGATGAAGCCAGGATGCTCCCACACCAATTTCTCTTGCTCCCCTCAAGGATTTACTCCTCTCTCCCCTCTCTTCTCTTGAGCTTTTTCATTCTTTGTCTACATGTAATTAATTTTAGTGGTGGAAGCTTGGTGCATATTTCCTCAGCCCTTTTCTTCTTTCATGTTTTCATCAGTTTCTGGGCTGAGTTCTGCATCATCTTTCCATCTGTTCTTTTGCTTTTTGTGCTGTGGTCTGTGTATTTTTTTGTCTTCATTTGGGATATTTTCTTTTTCCTCTCAACATGTAAAACAAAGTTGCATTTTCTCTTTATCCCTGAATGTTTCCTGCTCCCTTCACTGACTCAGGCCTTTTGCAGTCAGGTTGCTAATGCCTTGTGAGCACTGAAGAGCCCAAAGTCCTAAGGCAAAACATCTGTTGCCAGGATGATCTGCCAGGAAAAAGCATAGCTATGTCCTATTAACTCTCCTGGACCTGCCTTCCCACCAAACATTGGGTGTGTTGCAAATATCAGTTTCAGTCCACGTGCCCTGTGGGAAGCAGATGCACATAGGGCAGATAAATGTGTCTCTTTCTGATCAAGAATAAGTGTATTTTCTCTGGCCTAAAAAGGCCTCTGTTGCTGCATGAGCTAATCTTAGGAGCAGCTCTTCCTAAACAAAAAGCCCACAAATATAAAGCCCACCTATATCCTCTGAAGAGCACTCCTGAGTGATGCTTTCTGGGTGAATGGTGCTGTATGTGCAGATCAGGAGGATATCTTGATGCTTCTTTCCCATGTTCAAATCCTATTGCCCCCACTGTCAGGCAGACTGATATAGAAATTCTGATTCATCTTCACTGAAATAATTTCTGTCTCCAGGCACCATGTTCTGCATTTACCTGATGACAAAGTCCCCTGTATGGTTTCTTAATTACAGGCCTGTTCCAAGGGAATTGGTTGAAAATGAGAAAGGGGTAAAAGAAATCCTCGAAAAGCAGGTACAAAGGCCAAATCTTTTTTTATATTGTGGCTGTTGACTTAGTGCAGATCTGGAAAGCTAGACAGAGTGCTTCTGCTTACTGTTCTATAGGAGACACTGGAGAAAACCAATACTTGAGGTTAGTTACAGCATTATCTTCACCCAAAGACCTCAGCACCACATCTGCAATAACCCTGGCCTTTTTCCTGCTCAGAGAAGAGCATGGTCCCCTGCTTTCCTGGTGAGGCAGGGAGCTATCAAGTGTGTTGTTTGCCTCTGCTCCCGTGAGTCAGGAAAGTGGACAGAGATCAAGACAAGATTGGGATCATGTCATGCTCATTCTTTCTCTGGCAGCCTCTGCATCTGTGGTGCCAGCATGCTTGGAATGTCTCCTGAAATGACAGGACAGGCTTAGCAGAGACTGAAGATCCTGAGTTCTTCACCTCCATCCTAGTGCTCCATCCCTGACCTTGAGCAAAGAGGCTACACAGAGGTTAAAACTCACTCTACACCCCTACCTCACTCAAGAGAGCCTGAATCAACCATCTCTGTCAGTATCTGCTCAATTTGTCCTGTCCAATGAATTTATCCTTTAGAGAATCCCAGCTTTCCTGATGCATTTTGAATTTTTTCATCAAGTTTCAGAGAGACTATAGTGAGGATTTTTGCTATCTTCAACTATACTTTCATTTCCTCTTCATTTTTCAATTTCTTAATGCGGTGGGCGAAAATCCTCCTCTCTGTTTCAGCCTTATCACTTTACCAACCAAAGGGCATCAGGACAAGAGTTGGTTATTTCCTTCCCTTCATACATTCTTTTCCTTATACTTGTCTTATAGTGAATTTAAACAACCAGCATGTGGAGAGAAATCAACACCAACTTGGCTAAGCCAAAAGAAAGTTTCTGTGAGTCCACTTAGGCCTGCTGTTAGCTCTGTCCCAGGGACTTCAAGGACATTGGAGTTTGCTGCCACTATGTCCTCTGTAGTTCTGCAGTTTGTGCAGGGTATGGTTCAGAGAACAAGGAGACAAGCTGCCTGAGGTAATCCCTGGGTACTGCAGAAAAAGGGGCCAGAATCAAGGGTTATCTTTTTCCTTTCAGTTCACAGTGATTCACATTGATTCTGGTGTTGGATCAAGGGATGAAGGCCCTGTGCTCGGAGTTCCCTCTCCTCCACCACATCCATCTCTGCTTTAGTGTTCTAGGAATTCTCCTGCTGATCAGGCAAGGAGTCACTTTCATCCTCAATGGGTGGCTTTGCAATGGGTCCCTTTGTTCCCAAGGGCCTTATGCTGCTTACTATAGAAGGTTATTTTTCATATATAGTTGTTCAAACAATGCCAGGGCTGGCAACCAGTTGGAGCAGCTTAGGTGAAGGAATAAAGAAGGTGGAAACAGTGGGGCGGTACTCCAGGATTATCTAATTACTCCTATTAGAATTAGATGAGAACACCAGATAGATACTCCATGGAATGCATATTTAACACCCTCTGGATCATAAAGGGCTACTCTCCGTTTGATCATGAAAAAAAGCCTGAAAAATATACCATGGGGGTAATGTGTTTACTGTCTACACAGCATGAGGAGGTCCCACCCTCCTTCCTTGCATCACAACACCGTTTCCCCCCAGGAGACTCACCACCCCCCTTGCTGACCAGCTCTGCTGCTGCTGTGAGATCTGACAAGATCAGAGTCGAGGTGGCTTGGCTGCAGGCAGAATAATTCTTCCTTTTATGGAAATTCTTGTGCTTCTCCCCCCGACAACGGCCTTCATATCCCTGCTTAGTAACAGAGGAGGTTTTTCTCCTTCTCTAGAGCCCTCACAACAACAATCTCACCCACGTAGAAACCATTTTGCTTTCTGCAAAGAGCTACTGCTCCCAGGTGTCTTGCTGCAAGGGGGTTCCAGCTGTCAGAGAGGCGGAAAGGAGGAAGATCTTTCCAGTCTCCTTTACCTGTGGCTGCTAAAGTCACTGATGTAAAGTCAGAGGTATGAATCTGGGATCTGCACAGTGGGACAAGGAAAGAATTTTCCAAGCCCCTAGATTACTTGGGTACAATGTTTTGCTCCTGCTTATAGGCCAGGAAATAATTTAGTGGTAGCTACAGCTAAGATTAAAGTTTGTTTGCAGAATACACCACTGATATGTACACCACCACAAAATCTCTGTTCATTGAGTCAGGGAGTATTCAGTTTCCTGTCTTCACCCTATTTATTTTTTCACACTATGGTGATGCTCTCCATCAATCTACCAGCTTCTTCTTTTAGGCTGATTGGAGATTTTATGCTACAGAGTCAGACTTTTTAATTTAATCACCATCCCCTCCACCTCCACCCCAAAATAATATTCATTAAAAATATGTAAAAATCTAACTGCAAAGGGATCTTCCCTGTCTATGTAGGTTTGGAAAAGCTGTCATGATTTCAGTTGAATAAAATCATAGTTGAGCTAGGGGAAACCAGGACAGAGAAACAGATGTGATTCTGCAGAATTGCAGTCCTGCTGGGTGTCCCTGGCAGGTGTGTGCCCTTGGAGCAGCAGCTACGGCTGGGCTGTGCACCACAGAGGCAAGAGGGGTTTCTGGCATGTGAAGGCATGAGAGTGGAGGCTTCAGACAGTATGGAGACTGCTGTGCCCTGCAAGGCTCAAATCAGGAGACAGCTCAGTTCTAATTTGATGCATCAGTGAAAATACAGGTTGGCTGCAAGACCCTGCCAAAGGTACAGGATGCCAGTCTGCTTGCTGGGAGCACTGGTCCAGGAATCAGTTCTGAGCTCCAGGGGATAAGAATGAGGTGAGGTTTCAGGTGTCAGGGTTTGGGGACAAAACATAGCTCTCTAATCTGATACAGACAGATTTAGCTTTAGTACCGAGTGAGAAGGCAGCATGTATTGATTCATTAGCAACTGTGGGATATTCTCTCTTGTCACTTCTACTTGAGCTCTGACAAGATCACAGCTTGAGGGAGAAGGGTGCACTGTGCTTAGGTAAAACTATTCCCTGTGGCTCAGGTGTGGAGTAGCTAGGTTGATCCATTCTGCTGGTTGACTTGTCCCTCCAGGCAAAGTGGGAACTCTGGAGATCTGAGTTCCTATTTATTTAGCAGCAGCATTTGTTTTGCACTTTCCCTGACCACACATCACTGGTGGCATGGATGTCCCGTCCTAGCTGTGAAACAACCCGCTATTGGAGTGAAAAGGTTGTTTGACAACATTGTATCTCTGCTGAAGGCTCTATATCAATTAATAACTCCAGGGCAGAATTTAATACCTCTGAACATATTTATGGGCCTGTGTATGAAGTAACATTTTGCTAAGTGTCTGCTCAGATATCTCTCTACAGCACTGCCTAAGACTTGGATTCACCAGGGATGATGTTTCTGTGTCCCATTAAATGGAACTAGAAAGTCACTTTGCACACTGGTCACCAAGCAGGCAGTCGTCCTGAAAAGGCTTGCTCTGTCTGACAGTGTCCTAGGTTGGCTCGTAACAGCAGCTGCAGAAGGCAAGCTCTTGATGCCAAGTACTGTAATGATGTTGTTCCCCTTTGCTGGAGCCTCCAGGGAGCTCTCAAATTTCATTACATGACATTGACCATAGCATCATCTTTTATGTGTATGCCATCCCTCCTAACTAGCAACTTAGAGAATCACTCAGATCCAAATTCATGTTCTTTATTTTGCTCCACCGTGAGGATGATGGGCTTAAATTGTTCCTTCCTCTTGAGCAAAATATGGCTTGAATCAATGACAAGCAGTGCCCTGCCAGTTACTCAGCCACTCATTACTCAACTGTTCATGATTCAATAGACTGTTAAACAAACTTCTGTCACCTTTTTCTAGTTCTCCATATTGGCATCCCTTGTTGCCCTTGCTGAAATGCAGGAAAGCCTTGCCTACAGAATGTGGTTGACCCTGGGCACTCCAAATCTGAGACAATTATTAAGTACCAGAAAAAGAGGTAGTTTGAATTTGGATCTCAGTGTTGTATACCTCCACACACGTGCTCCATGCATATGAGACTGTATAGGGAGCAGTAGCTGGTACATATCTGGACACATCCCTCAAAGGACATCATAGATGTTTTGCCACTCATCCCACTATAGATGGGTTGCCACTCAGTGGTTTCAGTGCCAGTAGGGTCGTTATATGGTGCTTTTAATTGTGGGGCTGTAAAAATGAGTGTGTTTCACATTCCAGGTTTCTGGTTTGATCACACAGGATAGATAGGGGAAACTTCAGAGATAAAAAAACTTTTTTAATTCTACAGGCAAGTTGAGTCAAAACCTCTTATTCTTTTCCCAGTGTATATATATACATATATATACAGGAATGGAGTATTACAAAGAGTAAAACTCCAGTAATCATCCATAGATGAGAAAAAAATAAAGTGAACTGTTGTGGAAAGAAAGGATCAATTATGTGATAGATCTCGGAGATGGAAAGAAAGGTCAGTAAGATTCAGACAAGGAGGAAGTTGTGTTAGATTTGCTGTGTTCCTTTCTGAAGCCCTAGGATTTGTATATATTCCATTTTTATTAGTATTATTTTTTGTTTTCATTAAATCCGTTCTAGATTCCTTTTCTAATCACTAAGTATCTCCCCCTTATTCCCTTTCTCTTCCCCTTTGTGCAGGGAGGGGGGTTAACAGAGTATTATAGATCTAGAGGGCTTCCCTCACCCTAAACTGTGACAATGCCCTTTGCTGTAAATGTGTGAGGCACAGAGAAGGTGTCAAAAGCTCACAACTTCCTCGCTTTCTCTATGTCTCTCTCCCTTTCTCTGTCTCTTTGGTGTTTTTTACCTTCCTTCCCTTTTCCCTATTGGCAGCAAAATAATGTCTTGTCTCTGAGCACTGTTCACGGTGTATAATTTACAGCCTATAAATAGATCACTGTTATTAATAAAAAAAAAAACAACTAAAAAAAAAAGGCATCTACATATTTTATTCACATTTTATTTCCTTTCTAAGCATTAATCAAAACACTTCAGACAAAGAGGAGCCACTAGCAGTGTGTGTGGCACTCAGCTGAATGGCCAGGTCTCTCTCCTGTGATTTCTCATTCAACTCATTCCAGCTCAACTCTTCATTCCTTACTTCCCTTCCATTTTTCCTTTACCCTGCTCTTGCCCCCACCACAAAATCCCCTCCCCACAATCTGGAGTGACCACCTGTCTTCACTGCTGTGCTCTCTGCTCCTTTCTTCTGTGCTCCCAGCTGGTGCTCCAGCCCCAGCCAACCCAGAATGAAGCTCCTACTTGACCAGAAAAGCACAAAAGTGAGAGCCGGAGAGAGCATAATTCAGACACAAATATGAGCAGGCAGAAGGGCTTGCAGCCAAGAGCTACATTATAAAGCACCAAAACCTGGAAGTTGAACCCCAAGTCCAGATTTGCCGAGGTCTCATGCTTCAGAGGCATATGTTGTTTTCTCTACAGTAATGCTCTCTCCTGCACATGATCTCCTGGGCTATGGACCTGGCTTGGCTGTTTAAGATGACTAGGCAACTGTGGTAGAGTATTACCACTTCTGCTTCAGGGTGTCCTCCACCTTACTGGCATCACTGATCTGATTTGAATCTGTGGAAGAGGTTCTCTTCCTCTCCTATGGTTCTTCCAGAAGCTTTGTTTTCTCTCTCACAGTTTCTTTTTCTCATCCTTTGCCCTCTGCAGTCACTAAACTCTGTGTTTCTCCCCCAAAACAGGCACCTCTCCCCAAGCTGCCGGGGAAGCCCTGTTAAGGTTGGGCTGTGGTGTCAGGGGAGAGAAGATGGAGGCAGAGCTGCTGCAGAAGAGGAGAATGGCTCAATGTCATGGGCAGTGGTGGATCCCAAGGACCCCTATAGATATGCTGGCATTTGGCGAGGGCAGCAAGGAGAAGAATGGGTGAACCTAAAGGAGAGATGAAGTGACTGGGGCATGGAGGAATAGGACCAATGGTGCCTTGCATTTCCATAGTGCCTTGCATGCCTAGGGATCGTATGGAATTTATGTACCCTGCACCCGCAACACCCTTGTTGGCCATCAGGGGTTCATTACATATATTGAACTGAGTGCAATACTGGTCCTAAAGGCTCCAACTTGATCACAGGCTTTGCATGACTGTTGTGAGCTTTACAGACTCTTCAGATATTTTGGGGGCTGAGTGGCTCACCCAGAAGATGGCTGGGAAAAAATAAAAACCCATCCCAAGAAAGCCCCGGTTGTGTACCGAGTCACCTGTAACCCATGGGGCACAGCTGTAACTCATAGAGATGCTGTCCTCAGCACCTTCATCTCTCTCAAGGGGTGCAGCTGAGTGCCAGGTGGCAGGAACATGGGTGCCCATCATCTCCATGACAAGACATGCAGTTGGTGTAGCCAGCTACACTGGGGTAGTGCTACTGTGGGTGGTAGATTAAAAGAGGCAACCTGAAAGGCCAGTCCAAGGCACCAGAGCAGCACAAGACTACGAAGTCCTTGGAGATTTGGTTTCTGTATTTTTTTTAATAATTTCCTGGAGCTGTGCAAGGTTTTCATGGCAAGAATGAGGAAGAGGAGTGGTCTTCATATATATATATATGTATGTATATATATGCATATATATGTTTATACAGTTGTGTATTAGTTTGAATTACAGGATTTAGCATTTTGGAGTCTAGCCTTGAGCTGCCTTCCTGGGTTCTTGAATTTTAATGCAGAAAAGAAATCTTGTGGAGTAGCTGCCAGAAATAACACATTGAGTCACTGTTAATGTGGATGGCAGGGCTACCTCTCACCCCAAACACACTGGTACATGTTCCAGAAGAGGGGAAAAAACCACAGTCCTAAGGAGAGGCCCTTCATCACCAAAGTGGCCATGGAGGGAAAGTGACCCCATGGGTGGACTCCTACATTCTCCTAAGAGCCAGAGTGCTGGAGCTCTGAAATACACCTTTTTCAACCCGTGAACACAGGTTGGACTTGAAAATGTGTCAGGAGATCTTGGGAGTTTCTGTGGAACCTATTCACTGTGAAAAATTACACTTAGAGCAAATATAAAAAAATAAAACAAAATGTCTGAAGTGCCAAACAGTTACAGTGATATCTCTACAGGGGGTGGTCTGCATTCCCATATGGAGATTGGCCTAGAGATATCCTTTTCCTGCTATCCTAAGATTGTTCTGGCCTTTTGACTTGGTATAGATTTATTGCCTTTTGCATTTAGACAACTGTCTTGGCTTTCAAATGTCAACTCTGACTCCTGTATTGTACTTAGTGAAAAAGAGTTTCATTAAATCTTATCAGAGGGTAAGATATTCAGAAAACAGTGATGTCTAGATTCAGAGAAATGTCTCATCTGTGACAAGTTTAGACATGCCTTGAACAATTTAGTGATGTGTGTTCCTGTGCCGGGCTGTATGCGTATGCTCTGAATGCATTTCTGCCTTTAGGATGCCAAGGAATGCTCATCCAGTCGTGCTATATGTCATACATCACTTTTACAGTAGAGGGGTTGCTTTATTTGACTTAGGGCAGATATTAATGTGCAGCAGAGATACCACAGCATCTTCTGTTACTGCTGACCACAAGGCTAGAGGAGCAAACTGTGTGGATGTTAATAGCACATCACAGATGGGAGATAAAACATCTCACTTATCATCACCATGAAGGTTCATCTGTACAGCTTCTCCAGTGGCCAGAGAAGCTTGATACAGCCAGAACTGCTTCAGTGCCACCAGATATGACTGAATTTCTGCTAGGGTTAGCAGATCAGCTAGCTTGAAAAAGATATTTTGTAAAAAAAACAAACAAGGAGCTGCTCTACTGAATGCTGCACTTCTACAGAGAGATCTGCTGCAGTCACCTGGATCCACCATGGTATGTGCCTTAAATGGAATGAAAGCTATGCTGGTTATTGATATCAAACGGTTCCCACCACAGCCTGTCTAAAAGACTTCTAGCTGATATTTCCTGGTCTGCCAGTCTTCCCACCTGTGTGCTACACAGATGCTACCCACCATCTGGCTACACCCTTATCATCCCATGGGCATATTACAGATAAGTAGATAAAATCCCTCTGGAAAATACAATTACCTGGTCAAAACCAAGAGAACTTTACTGCTTGGAAGCACTAAAAGTAAATGGATGGAAGTCCTAATATTCCAGATGAGCTGTTTTTCCTCTGGAGGCTGTTATCCATGGAAGGAGAACATTCTTATTCCTGGATGACAAGTTGACAAATGCAGAATTGACAGATTCCATCCTCGTCTTTGGGTTTGCATCCCAAGAGGCAACATTCAGATAGGAGCAAGGAGTGTGGTCTGCAAGCTCAAACTCCCCTGCAGGAAGTCAGGGCAACCAGCTGTAAGATGGAGCAGTGCCTGAGCATCTCTAGCCTGCACATGGGTCATACATATAGGCCCAATTCTGGAGCTAGAAGTAACCAAGGACCACTCTGTGTCAGAGGTTGTGAGTGGCAGCTCGTGGCAATCCTTTCGTAAAAGCATTACCCTCAGATGTGATGCAACTCTGCAGTGCAGACAGTGTCTCCTCCCTCTGTTCCAGGGCCATGAATCCCTGGGTTAGTGTGGGATTTGGGGTACCCCCAGATCCTGTGAGTTGTTTGAATGAGCATTGTGGTGGCAAAGCAGTGATTCCAAAGTTCCTCTGACTGGCCACTGAAGCACTGCTGCCACCTGTTTAAAAGTAGAGTTTTGAGATAGACATATGCTTTTGTGGGTGTGTGAACAGGGCAGGATCCCTATGGGGATGCCTAGGAGCAAACATGGGAAAGAAGCAGGAAGGAAGGGGGAGGAAAGATAAGAGAGGGAGAAGAGAGCCTGATAGAAACTAAGGGGAAAGGAAAGGAATAGGGGTGAGAAAAAGAGACAAAGGCTGACAGAAGTTTGATTGGGCTTTGGGTTTCTCCCCCCACGTGGCCACTGCCATAGAAATGGCAGTGTGGGCTCTGGGCACACTCCACCAGTCCTTCCATCATTTTCCTCCTGCTCCAAGAAAATTCATGGCCAGAGCTAGAGTGGTTGTGTGGACCTTTTTACCCTCAGCATCAGAGTTTGAGTGACTGACCTGCACACACGTCATAACTCCTCCATCCTTCTCTTCATTTGGTTTCATGGTCACCTTTGCTGAGCATTTCTGAGAGTAGAGAGGATATGAAAAGTGTGGCAGAGGGAGGCTGATGCAGACATCTTGTGAGATATACAGGGTCTGGACATATTTTTTGGACAAATCTTCCATCCCAGCATTGGGCTGGGGGCTGATGAGGTGGTGTTGAGGATGAAGTCTCCTTTTGTTTCTGGAGCTGGCATCCCATTTTGTTTTGTCTCATCAGCAGAAAATCTGGATGCCTTTCCAGAGCTCATTGGAACCTGCTCAGTTCTTTTGTCTATTTTTTTGTTTGTTTGTTTGGAATAAGTCTGATGAGAGTCCTTGACTGACACACTGACACACTTCCTTTTCATCACTCCTCCAGATCAAAGCTCTGCCATGTGCACCTCTCCTCCTGGCTGACCATTTCTAGAGGCATAAAGGAAGCTCATTCTCTATCCTAACGCGTTCTTAGCCTTCTGGGCCAGAAAAAAAGACAATTAGACCCAGTTTTTGGATGCCCATGATAGACAGTAGCACCAACAGGAACATAAGAAATGTCTGGCCCATTTCTCACTAGGCACTGTAGTAAAAGCTGTATGAACTGCAGGTGAAAGGCTCTGAGCTGCATCGCCCCCATCTGTTGAACACTTTGACTCAGGGAATAACTAGTTGAACTTCAGCAAAACAGAGATCTCTGTACTCCTACCCTTTCTTACCGCAGTCACACTGAGAGGTTTCCAGTCAAGTTACAGAGCTCATAAATTACTGAGACATCAATAAATGACTCAATGATTCAAGAGTGAATAAAATTAAACGTATTTATGTTAATGAAAATGACTGACATTCCCACTGCCTGTCATCTTGAAGAATCGCTAACTGCTTTGCAGACTATGTACACAACGATTATTCAGCCACAGCTAAAATGCAGCTACCTCTGGGGTGGAGTGTGACAGATGCATAATAATATCTGGAAACCCAGCAAAGATATGTACAGAAGGAAGTAAAAATAACACTCTGCATGGAAACCAGTAGGGAGAATTTGAGGTAGCCAGTGTGTAATAACAAACCGGAATCTGATGAGATGCTAAGCTTCTTTTTGAGCAGTTCCTGACACTGAAATCCCAGGACTTTATTGTCTGGAAATTAGAGAGTGCACTCCACCACTGTTGTAGTGTGTCTGCCTGTGAGGAGTTGCATGATTACTTTATCCATGTAATGATGGCAGCTTTGCCTTCAACTGAGGCTGAATAAATATCAGTTTGCTCATTTAACATGTTTGGTTTGTACAGGCAGCTCAGCAATTGCAAATGCTGATGCAGAATTGGGAATGCATGTGCCTCTGGGCTGTTTCTGCAAACCTGAATGAGCTGTCACAAGCAGGCACTTGGCTTTCCCTGTCATTCAAAGCCAGTATGTTGCATATCTTCCCTGCCTGCTGTTAATCAGAGCTGTGAAGCAGAGTGATAGAAAACTAAAAGCTCTACCAAGTAATTTAAAAGAGATGTTTATTCGTTTGCTTTCAAGTCACCTCTGTTAGCACCACCTTAGTAAAGCTGCATATTATTGCAAGGTTAAACAAAGGATGATGCTTGGTGCATGTGCATGAATTGCATTATAGGTGTCAGGCTGGAAAACCTTTTCAGTTTCTCAGTCCTACTGTGTAAGACCATGAAGAGCTCTTCCTATGAGGTCAGTTATGCCTCTAATTATGAAGGAGACAGAAGTTTGGGAGTTGCAAACGACTGCAGAACTGTTCAAGTCTGATTTGCCATTTTACACCAGCAGAGTGTGGCTGAGAGAGGTAGGTGTTGAAGGGGCAGAACCAGGACAAAAATCCAGGAATTTCAGGGATAAATGGGAGTACATGCAGGGAGGTAAAAAGATCTGCACTGTGCCTGATGCTGGACACCCCAAGGTGCAGGTCACTGTGGAACAGGGACTGCATTTGACTCCCTTAGCAGGCTCATTTTGCTCTCCATATATACAGACCCATCTTCTCCAGCCATGACCCGCAGTACCAGGACCAGAAAACACTCCCTCTAGAGTAAAGCAAGAAAATTCCCCACCTTATCCTGTCCCAGAAAAAAAAAAAAAAAAGGGTAAGGAAAGCAGATGTGGGTCTTACATCTGTTGTACTCTGGGTGCAAAGAAATGGCTGTTCCCCCAGCACCAATCTCGGTTGAGTGAGAGCCCACCAGTGCTAAGCTAGATGGTTTGCCAAGGAAATATATGGAATAATTTCCCCTGAAATGACTCACCAACTACTGCACACACTTACATGCATGCAGTTGCTTTAAAGCAAGCTCACTCCTTCTTGTATGTTAATGCCTTTTGCTCAGCAGATGCTCTCTGGAGCATTCAATATACTGAAGGGTGCAGGTGGCAATTCAAATAATAGGAGAGTGTGTGTTTAGTATATCTAGCATGCATGCATCCCCTAGCTCTGTGTTGTGTGTGGCCAGCCCCTGAGCTTCTTCCTCCTCCTCAATGCATACACATACATCACTGCATAGTTACAGACCCCCAAGCAGGGCTGCACTCCATTCACACCCTACCTGCAGAGTAAGTTCAGAGAGGTCTGTAATACAGAACTGGCAAAGCTGCAAGTTAGGAGAGGGAAAAGGAGAGAAAGGAAGGGGAGCTGTGGAAGAGTTTGTCCCACCCCAGCTGCAGTCAGTTCTTGATTTGCAGCCCAGACAATGCACAGCCTTCACCTTCCACATGTTTATCACCTTTATTTATTAGTTTACTCAAAATTATTTCAGGAGAGACAACTAGGCACTGATATTAAGGCAGCCAAATGAAGGTAAAGCTGAGTAGGAATAAGAGATGGGGGAGAAGGAGGAGAAAAATATCAACTGAAAGAGTAAGGTGCCTGGGTCTCTTAGACACACTATCTTGCCCCATCTCCCCTAAAACACCCATGAAGAACTGACCTGCTGTCTTCTCTGACTCAAAGCTGAACAGCTTTATATCTGCAGGTATGGTGGTGGAAAAACAAGTGCTTGCAATTTTTTGGCTCTGTAAGTGTCCTAGAATCCCTTCCTCACCCTGGGCTGTAGTCATAGTGACAGCAAGAGATCTGGGGACAGCATTCTAGCTGCATCACGTTGCCACACCTACGAGTTATAAGCCACTGAAATTTTCATGCACAGGAACCCTGGCACCTGAAAAGCACCTTGAAACTCAGACTGTGCTGGGTCAAACACAGCCACCTGGACATCACATCCCAGCTTAAAGAGAAATGTATTAAGTAAGGTGGCCCAAGTGCTTTAGACTGTAAAGATCAAATTGCCTAATGAGGGGTGTGAATGAGATAAGAAGGAAGATGACAATTATGGGTCTATAAACTGCAGTGAATAAAAGCTTAAATAGATCAAGTGCCACCAGTTCAGGAATTAGTGAATTATTGCCTCACCCTTCTACTGCCTTTCTTTTTTCCCCATGCAAAGAAGGCTGCTCTATTTACTGTTCCCTGAGGGCTGTAGTTTCTGTATAAGGTCTATCTTGGGAAGGCTCAATAAAGAATAGCAGAAAAGTTTTATTTTGGCCAAAGGAGCAAGTATTGCTTTCAGTAACAGTGCTTTCATACTCATTTACTCTTGGACCTACGCTACTTTTCAGGAAAGCAGAACTGAGATGCGAGCACTTGTTACAGTGCTGCCTTCATTTGCAAGGGAATGACTGAGAATGATCTGCCTGATCTGCTCTCAGAAACACTCTTCTCTCCTTCTTTCCCCTAAGTCAGCAGGGTGCTCTTGGTTGGCTTTTGAGGGAACCATAGGATCAATCCTCCTCAGTCAGAGACTATTTAGCTGCTGCATCTGGCTGTAGCATCCCCTTCAAATGAAAGCCAATGTTCCTATTGCCTGTAGGGGCCAAGTAAATATTGCTAGACTGTCATTGCTGGGCTGTGAGATCTGTGTTTTCTGCAACACCTGAAGCTGTCCTGCCAAGGGGGTGCCTTGCTTTGCACCTAGTGCTCACACTTGGGATTGAGGTCTGCAAGCTTTTCCTGCTGTTCAGACATTAACTCACAGAAAAGCCTGGAAAAGGCAACAAGGCAGGTGGTGAGTGGAAGGGATTTGTACTGGAGTCAGAGGATAATATATATTTTAAGACTACAGGGAAGCTGTAGGGCGTATGACCTTTAGTAATATCCCTGCTTTCAGACTCCTTTCCTCCCCATTGAGAGTTTCTTTCAGCTGTTCCCCAGGGGATTTCAAGCATTGGTATTATATATAACTGCACAAAAAAGGAGAATGCTTTGGCCCATGAAAGGAATAAGAGGGATAAACTAACTAATTCCAGGCCACAGAAGTGGAAAAGAAAGCAAATACTCAGCAATTAATCAGGGGCAGCTGAGCCCTTCTCTCCTATCAGATATAGCAGGAAGTGCTAATTGCAGAAGATAAGCCACACAGTGGGATTCATGAAGCTGCCTTCTGAACTGGGGAAAAAAATTAAGCATTCAGTACACTGAGAAGGAGGAGGAGCAATGGATACCTTCTGTTACCCCAAGCTGTGGTGTGGAAGCAGCATGCTACAAGGTGTCTGGGCCACTCAAATGGATTTCAGGAGTGCCAGAAAGCCAGGGTAGTAGGCATCTGGATGGGGATCTGACTGTGAAATTGTTCGCCTCTCTGTGCTTCAATCCTCTCATCTGCAGAATGGGATTTACGGTTCTTTTGCTGAAGAACTGTGGCCAGTGTGTAGAGTTCATGAGAACCCTCATAGCCCGGTACAGCTGACTCTGGTGAATGACTGCAAGGCCAGCAGAGATTCTGTGGCTCTCCACAGTGGGTTTGGTAGGGTCACCTGGGGCATGTGGCAAGCATCAGGATGGCTGCTGTTGTTTGCCTTTCGGTTTACTGGGCTTGACTTCCGTCTGAGGGGTTTGAAGGGGTGGATTTTTGAAAGTCTTTAATCACTTAAAAATGGAGACAGTGCAGAGGACATCTAGGTTTAGAGGTGACAGAGCAGCACTAATTTCAAGTATAGCATTAGAGTATTAGATTAGTATTTCAAGATAGCATTAGAGCTTGAGAAATTCTTGTTATACTCCTCTCTGAATCTGGAGAAGACTTCATATCTGGAGAAATCCAGGATGCTTTATTCACTTAGAAGACTGGGAAAAGCCTTTTAACACATCATCCCTTCTCACTTGTGGCTTTCCTCACTGTCATCTTGCCTGA
>VYZU01046155.1:2835-39554 GCA_013401355.1 Ceyx cyanopectus
GTGTATGTGTCTATGCTGAAGAGAGGTGGCTGAAATACATTACCACGCACAAAAATTCCCTGATGATAAAGCAGAAGGAAAAATGGAATGTCCTGTGGACTGTACCCTTTAGCACCATCAGCAGAAGAGGCTGCTGCAGAGCTTGTACCTGCCCAGGCTGCACTGGTGCTTTCCTCTGTAGGAAATGTCCGTTTCAGGGGCAGGGGGTCAGGAAATAAAGCAGCCCTGGCAGAAACTGGATGCAGAGCTGACTTTCTAGGACATGTTCCTATGTCCTTATTTCCCCAGGCAGACCAGGGGAGTGGGTCCTGTGCCTGCAGAGTCCCAGTGGCCTTGGTCCCCATGAGGTATGGAGTGTGGGTTTAGTTTCCAGAAGGCTGTTGACACATCCTGTCCCATAGATAATCAAGGAGGTGCAAAAAGGAGATTTTCAACAGCAACCTGTCTGGAGTAGATGAGCCCCATGATGATGCTTTGATCAGGGGCAGTGCTGGTCCTGGACCTGTGTTGGTCAGGATTTCTTGGCTCACCATCCTCTTGAATACTGGTGCTAATTTCACTTAGCATTTGGGTGCTTGTATGTGATTCTCCAATTCTTATAATTGGTTTTCAAACAAAGTGAGCTGTTCTAAAAATGACTGTTCTTTCTCCAAAAAAAATACAGGGAGCTTGTTAACGTCTTGAAATGTTTCAGATTTTTTTGCCAGCGTGGAAAACTTTAAAAAAAAACCCAACCACTTTTCCTTTATTTTTTTCCCTAAAATAAAGCACAAAGATTGTATTAAAAATAATTGGCGTGTTCCAATATATTTGTTTTTCTGAAGCAGTACTGCTGGGTTACTTTAGTGTGAAGTTGTGGATCATAACTGGGTAGTGTGAAATCAAGATGCTGGGTGTGTATTTGAAGAGGACAGTACAAATTGCAGATGAAGGGAAACCTGGCTCTATGTTTAGTGAGATTTTAGCGTTTTCTCTCAGATTTTGTATGGGTGTGTATGTTGGATGAGCTAAAGAAACAGCCCACAGTTCACAGAATCATAGAATGTTAGGGGCTGGAGGGGACCTCAAAAGATCATCTAGTCCAGCCCTCCTGCCAGAGCAGGATCACCTAGACCAGATCACACAGGAACATGTCCAGGTGAGTTTTTAATACCTTCACAGAGAGAGACTCCACAACCATTCTGGGCAGCCTGTTCCAGTGCTCCATCACCCTCACTGGGAAAAAATTCTTGCACTTCACAAATCTTAACCTAATTCTCTTTTTAAAAGTAAATAAATGAGAAAAGCTGTTGGAGAGCTCACTTTTCTCAGTGAATGGCTACTAACTGCCACTTTCTTCCAGCTGGGCAATGGTAAATTGAGTAGATCTTGCAGTATTTTAGCAAGTTCCTGCAGGGTTCAGTGTGCTTTCTCCTGCAGCCAGACATAGGTACCACGGTTCCAGGTTTCACTGACAATGGAAATGTGAATTCTAATCCTCAAGGTGAAGTAAAAAATATGATTTACAGGCACCCAAAGAGAGAATGGTTAAAGTCTAAACAAACCCAGGCAAATGATTATATTAAAAGTTACTAAAATCTCATTTTTAAGATATGCTGTGCTAAGAGCCACTTTTACTGATAGGATGGTTCCATACTGAAACAAGATTGTTTCAGAGCTTTAGGGAGCTGTTCTCTGCAGTCATGGAGACTAGTAATTTGTTTCCTTTAAGCTTTCATTTTTACTTAATCTGATGTCTCCTGGAGCCAAGTCCTTTAAGGAGAACACTAACTTAAAATGCAGCAATTTGTTGCTGTTCCTTTGGAGCAGAAAAATTTGTTTTGACAAAAGTGGTCAATCAAAATTAGTGAGCAGTGCTTGCCATGACAAATGAGCAGAATTTGCTGAGTCCCCAGATCCTTCTCATTGAGCACTCAATAGAGTGCTGTGTCCTTATTTTGGGCTATACCTAGCTATACCCTGGTATAAGAACAACAAAAGTAGTTTTGTGTCTGTGTTAGGTAATTTCTAATTAGTTCAATATTTTCTATACTCAAAACTACAGGGGAGAAAGGCTGAATTAGTGTGTCTTGAGTTTTTTTGTTCCAGTCAGCTGCAAATGTTTTATTTTGGAAGATCATGGACCAGCCCCACCAAGCTTCATGAAGTATGCAGCTCCCAGACAGAGCCAGGTTTGTAGGAGTACATTTTATTATTGAGACATCCTGTGCTCACCACATACTTCAGCAGAGCTAAGCAGCCTGTGTGCTAGCAATAAACCTGAGCTGAATAAATGCCTGTTTCTTGTAGCTTGGGAATATTAATAGTCACTGATGAGATTGTCCAGCTCACATGGTGAAGTTTTGGTTTAATATTGAGTTTTAATTTCCAAAGGGATTTACTAAATTCATGTCATTCTAGATGGGGAAGCATGGAGTAAACATTGATTAATTGATTCAGGAGACCTGAGCTCCTTGCTTGGGAGAAGAGTGTCAGGTCAGGATCTGCTAATGGATGTCTGGGTGTCAGGGTAGAATACTGATGATCTTTCTGTGGTTCAAGTCACTGGAGTAGATTCATTTATATCTTACAGAAGAAAATTTATATGCATTCGTTCATCTTTGAGATGCACAATTAAGTAAGAACACTCTCAGAAGACACAGTGCTGTGTCTATTGTTTGCTATGATACTCTGTATGCTCAGTTTCTACAGTATTTTATCAGGGATCTTTTAGAGATCTAGAAAATTAATGAGTAAACAGTGAAAAAACCCGAAACAACCCCTCGTCTAGTACCTCTTTTAAAGTGGCAAACCATCAGAAATTCATAATTAATAACACTTTACAGCTAATACTGACTTGTTAAAGATTTGTGATTTTAGAACATCTTACTGCATTACATAGTGATTAACTAGAATTTCAGTGTTAACTTGTAAATAATTCCAGTTTGTCAGTCTATATATCTTTGGCTTTTTTGAGGTAAGAAAGGCAGAAAAATTAGGGTCTTTTTGTGTGAATGCACAGAAAAGTAGTTAGGCTTATTTCCTTTTCAAAGCATTTAATATTTCATGCTTCTTGCCAGCCCAGCTGGGAATCTGTAAAAGCTCATCTTTACAAGAGCTGACCAAGATTTTTTTGGCATTGTTGTTTTGACTCTTTTTTTTTCCCTCAGAAAATGCTGATGGATAAAACTCAAAACAGTTAAGTTTAGATTAATTTTTAATTTTATAGAATGTTCAAAAATGTTTTGAAACTGGAACAGGATAGCTGTGCATTTTCAAAATAAAAGAATCCGACTTTGTTTATAATTTGGAGGGGTAATAATTATAATGTCAAAAATAAAAGGCAAAACAATTATTTTGGTGCTATTAAAAATATTGAATTCTTCCAAATACTAATATTACTTGTTACTTTCTTAACATTTTAGGGTCATATTCATTTGCTGCTTAACCAATGGGTGAAAAAAAAAAAATTCCTGTTCCCAGAATTAGAAATAACAAAGATCCAGTCCATTGAGACTTCAGTTTTGCAATTGATTTTTGCATGGAAGACAGATCAGAACCACTGTGAAGGGTGGCTTCATGAAGCTTGTGACATTAAGTATGTGATAATGATAGATGAATATGGAAACATACAGGTGGCAGCTGGTGGTCCATGAAAGATGCAGGGAGCCACATCCACTTTGCTGCATTGGTTAAGACAGGTTTATTGTCCACCAGTGTATCGTGAGTGTCTGGTTGCTGTGTGTTCCTTCTCAGAATAATTCTTGGACTTGCTCTGCTAGCAGTAGTTTATTGTTTGAATCTGTCTGTTACTGACTATGCATTTTGTCATTTGGTTTTGGGCCATGACACATTTCCTTCACTGAATAATGAACCTTCCTTCCCCGCCTTTTTTCTCTACTCCTTGATCTGAAACAACCATTAGTGTTTTTCGAGGGTTCAAACCCACCTAGGTGCTGTGTATTGTCTTGTGAGTACAAGTTGAAAAACTTGACATGGGATCCATGTTAATGCAAGTGGTTGTGTGGACAGTGTTGGAAACCAAATCCCTTTCTCGTCACCAGCTGCTTCAGGCTGGCTTCTCATGATGCCAGCACCCCTCAGCATCAGTCCTGTCAGCCTGCTTTTAAATGTGAGGGATATTTTAGGGCCAGTGATGTTCCCATTGTACCCTCAGTATTTGCTGGCGAGCCTCAGCTCTGTCATTTTGCCATCAGTGGTTCATTTCAGATACAGGACCTGCTATTGGTTAGAATTGATTAATATTTCCATACTGTTTTTTCCTNTCTTTTTGTGTGAATGCACAGAAAAGTAGTTAGGCTTATTTCCTTTTCAAAGCATTTAATATTTCATGCTTCTTGCCAGCCCAGCTGGGAATCTGTAAAAGCTCATCTTTACAAGAGCTGACCAAGATTTTTTTGGCATTGTTTTGACTCTTTTTTTTTCCCTCAGAAAATGCTGATGGATAAAACTCAAAACAGTTAGGTTTAGATTAATTTTTAATTTTATAGAATGTTCAAAAATGTTTTGAAACTGGAACAGGATAGCTGTGCATTTTCAAAATAAAAGAAGCATGNTAATATTACTTGTTACTTTCTTAACATTTTAGGGTCATATTCATTTGCTGCTTAACCAATGGGTGAAAAAAAAAAAATTCCTGTTCCCAGAATTAGAAATAACAAAGATCCAGTCCATTGAGACTTCAGTTTTGCAATTGATTTTTGCATGGAAGACAGATCAGAACCACTGTGAAGGGTGGCTTCATGAAGCTTGTGACATTAAGTATGTGATAATGATAGATGAATATGGAAACATACAGGTGGCAGCTGGTGGTCCATGAAAGATGCAGGGAGCCACATCCACTTTGCTGCATTGGTTAAGACAGGTTTATTGTCCACCAGTGTATCGTGAGTGTCTGGTTGCTGTGTGTTCCTTCTCAGAATAATTCTTGGACTTGCTCTGCTAGCAGTAGTTTATTGTTTGAATCTGTCTGTTACTGACTATGCATTTTGTCATTTGGTTTTGGGCCATGACACATTTCCTTCACTGAATAATGAACCTTCCTTCCCCGCCTTTTTTCTCTACTCCTTGATCTGAAACAACCATTAGTGTTTTTCGAGGGTTCAAACCCACCTAGGTGCTGTGTATTGTCTTGTGAGTACAAGTTGAAAAACTTGACATGGGATCCATGTTAATGCAAGTGGTTGTGTGGACAGTGTTGGAAACCAAATCCCTTTCTCGTCACCAGCTGCTTCAGGCTGGCTTCTCATGATGCCAGCACCCCTCAGCATCAGTCCTGTCAGCCTGCTTTTAAATGTGAGGGATATTTTAGGGCCAGTGATGTTCCCATTGTACCCTCAGTATTTGCTGGCGAGCCTCAGCTCTGTCATTTTGCCATCAGTGGTTCATTTCAGATACAGGACCTGCTATTGGTTAGAATTGATTAATATTTCCATACTGTTTTTTCCTAATGTAGAGCTGGATGTCATTATGCCTGCTTGATAATTGCTAATTTACAACCTGGAAGGATAAAAAGTCTTGGACTTAATTGCAGAGGTGAGAGCAGTTGTTCCGCTAACATGCCGTGGTGGTACCTAGGGGTTCAAGGAGGGGTCCATGAAAGTCCACTCTCCCTGCCCTGAGGGTCTCAGGAGACCTGCAAGACAAAGAGGAGGGAATGGGGCACATCTCTACCCTTGCAATTCTGGCATCTATTTGCTGTATCAGAAAAGCTTCTTGAAAAAGCAATCCAAATGTTCTTTGGACATCAGTCTTATTCTAGCAACTTAGCACTCGGAATCATTTGAATAATTGAAGTTTTTATGCTCCTGGAATGAAGCAGTGATCTCATGATGCAGTTAGTGATCTGGCATTGACAAGACTTGTGGCAACATTTGCTAGATTTCTTCTTAAATTCTTCATTTGTTTGCATTACGGATCTTTACCCAGGCAACTCCTTCAGGCAACTCTGGCAGCAAAATAGAAAACGTAAGGTATGTAGTAACTTAATGCTACACTTAGAAATCCTATCCTTGCTTGAGTAAAACAGGTGACTTCTTGACTTGCAGCTATACAGGAAAAGAAAATGCTTTTGCTTTCTAAGAATTCGGGTATTTGCTGCTGTTGGACAGGAAGCAGAACCAAGTGCCTGTCTGGATGTGCCACTGGGCAGAATTTGAGTGTGTTGTGGCATTGGCCTCTTGCAGGAGCTGGGATTTGTTCTGAAGGGCCCTGACGCAGCAGCTACTCTGCTGGAGGGGCCACTTTAGGCATCAGAGAATGTCAGACCTCTTGTTCAAGTCTCTGCTCTCCTGCTGCATGAGAGATCGGGGAAGGGGTGGAGGAGAGCAGCAGGACCAACCTAAGGATGTGAGTGAAGAAGGACCATGTTGCCTACCCTGTGTGTGGGACAACCCTGGGAGCTGCTGGGGTCTGTGTCCTCATCATGCTCCAGTAAAAGCTGGCTCATACAGCAAGATGGTCACTAGGAGAACTGAAAGATAAGAGAGTTTTACTTGCTTTTACTTCATCTGATTGTTCAGGATCACTTGAAATGTTTTCTCTTTTCTTCTGCTCAATTTTTTTATTCAAAAAATACTGTAAATGTCTTTTCTCCACTCTTTGGAATCTCTCAGAGGATTTAGATGTGAATAGCTAGGGTTTTTTTCCTCACTTAATTGAAAGTCTAGAAAGTTTTGATCCTTAATAAGTCTGTCTTTTATTCCAGCCATTTATATAGCAACCATACAAAATAGATGTTAACACCGTGGAAAAACTAGTTTTAATCCATTTGATCAAAACGATCTGTTTTCCTCACTGTGGTGTTTGCCGTGGCTTGCCTTGTTTCCCACTCATCAAGAGGATCTTTCAAGTAAATAAGGCAGACTGAATTTAAGGAAGATGTGGCAGCCTGTTCCTTGAGGCCTTCTCTCGATGTTATAAAGATGCAAATGGATATAAGTACTAGATTTCATCTAGTGCTCCATGTGTCTTGATTGATCTCACCACAGATTGCTACTTCTGAACCACCGTGCTGTGCCTTCATCCAAAAAGAAATTTTAAAAAGTATTTTGCATTTAAATAACATGTACATTTTGCTATAGTTACCTGGTATTGGTTGTTGGACTTGGATGAATTATGGCACATTATTTATCTCATCTTCCTGTAGAGTGCTGTAGTACCATTAATAATGTGCAAACTCTATCTGCTGTTTGACTGGGCAGTAATGGAAGTGCTGTAATGAGTCTTATTTGGGTGGCAATCAGAGAATCAACAAATGGTGCTTCTGTTAAAGGTCCTGCAAATTTATCTGGGAAACATCTCTGGGGGAGTGGATTAGCTGCACTTTTAGTGAACTTTGTGGGAAAGAGCACTGCTGGATGAATGACTCGACTCAGTCTGAGTACATCCTTCTCCTAAACGGAGATATGAATTAATCTAAGATGGCTAAGTCACTCCAATCGATGTGATTGTATCATGTGTACTCACATTTATTCACAACCATTCTACATTTATAGTGATTCTATCAGCAAACGTGTTTACATCTTTACTATTGGTCAAACAGCAGAGCTACAGAAATAGCAGTTATCACACCCCCCCCCTCCCTTGTGAAGCTAGCAGTTTCTCAGGCAAAGTTTTGCAGGTGGACAAAGTTCTGTTTTCTACATTCCGAGGGAGGGAGGCAGGAATCTTGTATCAGTACTTCGAGGCCTCTTCAGAATTAGCTACAAGGACAGTTTCTCACAGCACCCTCACAGCTGCTCATTAGTCTTATCAGCATGGGTTGTTGACTGACAGTAAATCATGACCTTCTTCTGTGAGAAAATTCTCCACAGAAATTGGCCTTGGATTTAGGGATGTTTAGAAGTCATGGTAAGATTCAAACTCATTCCCATCAGTCATTCAGAATGTAATAGCTTCCAATTCAGCATATTCTGCTTACACTGCCTTTGGCAAGCGGATAGAGGGATAAATTAGCCTGAGGTGATGCCCACATTGTCCTAGAGGAACAGACCACTTATTTTGCCCAGGTGTCTGTGTGTTTTGTGTGCGTGCACAATCCATCCACTTCTGCAGAGCTAGTCAGCCACCTATTATTCTCTGGAAAAGGCAGAAGTGAAAATCTGCTGTGGATTTATGCCGTGCTAGTTCTTTTTTGTCTGACTGACTACTATGTAGGTTAATAAATTATACATTCCCATGTATTATAAATATGCCTATTAAAAAAGGCTATAGGAGGTAATAACTGCAGATAAGATTGCAAAATAGTTTTCATTACAGTGTCCTGGATTTAAATGTCCAAAACTATTTGAAGCATTTGCCTTTCTGGGTAGGATATCCCAAACCTGGCTTATGTCCAAAGATGACAATCTGATTTTTTAAGTTTTACAGATCCACTTTAATAATAATTTTGAGAGGAAAGTGGAAAAGGCAGACTTTGTATTTAAAGTACTTTTTGAAATGCTTCCTTAGGAAGGTGGGGATCATACGGAACTTCAACCTCGATGGACTGGCAGTGCTTGTACAGAAGGGGGTTCAGTGTGCTGCAGATTTTGGGGAAGTTATAGTAATGACCATTTGAAAACCAGCTGATGTTTGGACACAACACAAACCCCCTGAGCCCTGCTGTCGATCTCCATATGAATTGGGCATGCATTCAAAGTTAGTCACTTTTATAATTAGCCACCTGATCCAGTGCACTGCTCCGAGCTGTGGCAGAAAGCTGTCCAAGTGTTTCAAGGAATGCAAGGTCATGGCAAACAGACCTTCCTCTTGTATCAGCACAAGCCCTTCTGCGCTCTCTTGGCTGGAGGGGATCGATGTCCTCGAAGTAAATAAACTCAGCTACATACAGGGAGCTCAGAGGAGCCTTTGAAAACTGGGACCTGGTTATCTAGTGGGGATGTCAGAGCCCCAGGTACTTCCTGGAGAAAAGTCTCCAAGCAGCTGTGCTCCACTCCCCACCCAGCCTTACCCCCCCAGCCTGCTGACACTGCAGGCACTTGCACGGATCCATGTAGCCCCACTGCAGGGAAACTCTATTAAAGTTGCATAGTGGAGCACTCAAAGCCAAATGCATGTCAAGAATAAGGTTAAAGACATGGTTTTACTCCTCTCCCTTTCTACCCTCCATTCATTCTGCTGCTTTGCCATTGCATCACTTAGTGCTTTTTTAATTACTTTTTTTTTCCCCCCTGGGTAAAGCATAATTAGTTTGGAGAAAAAGAGCACCCAGGGGAAGCAGAGATGCCTCTTGTGCTAGTAGGTGCTGTGCAACAAGCTGTGCTGACCCCCAGGAGTGCCCTTGGGATGGATGTGGGGTGGTGCCATTCGCTTAGAGGAGCGTGGTGCGGGGCTGAATGCTCCCATTTGCTTTTAAGAGGAGGGAGCAGGTGGAGCTGCTACACCTCCCAGAGAGGGCAGGGGCTGCTGGCATGAGAGCAGAACCCTAGTGGCTGCTGCTCTTGTGGCAACAGAGGCTGAGATGAGATCTGCATGAGCAGTTGAGGGCTGGCAGCATCACCAGAGACAAAACTGAAGGAGATGTGTAGCAGCAGGGCCCAAACCAAAATGATTTGTTGCTGGTCAGGCATGGCATATGCTGCTTTCCTCGGGGAGGCTGCTCAAAATTCGTTGATGTGTGGGCTGGGCTGCCCTTTCCTTTGCTGGAAGAGTTTAGTGTGTGAACGTCTGAGGACAAGAGGCTTCAGTGTGAGACAGGATGGGTTCTGGTGTGCTTGGAACACAGCCAGCAAGAGTCTGTTCCTTACCAGATGCAGCCTTGTCACCTCTGCCCCATCCTCAGAGCTGGTGTGTGTGTCCTGTCCCTAGGCCAAGAGACTTACCTGTGTACACCGTGATTATTCTGTGGCCTGTAAGGATGACATACATCTTGGAAGCTAGCATGGTGGACTTGCTGTTGGACTCACTGTGTTAATGATCACTGAGACGACAATGGTGTCTTTTTCTTACAGCCATGCGAGTGACCTTTGGGAAACTCAGGGCAGATTTTCTGAGCCAGAGGTCTTGTGATATTTCCTTCCTTCAGGGACAAGTTTTCCTTCCACTTGCTTCCCCAGGACACTTGTTTCCTGTTAGACATATGAGAGGACTGGACCTTTCCTTAGCTGCTACTACAGATGTGCTGGTGTGTCCCCACCACAGCAAGTCCCTTGGGTGGAAGAGCTGCATTAGCAGGTCAGTGTGCTAATAAGGAATAAGCTAATAAATAATAAGCTACTAAATCACTCGGGAGACTCCAGTAGTAGCTTATGAACAGTTAACCTGAAGATCTCTGCATCCCACTTGGAGTGTTTTAAACCTGCATTCTTGGTGCGTGTGTGCACCAGCTGACTTTTTCCTGACTGTTTATCATTAATCAGCAAGCTCAAGGGAGCCATGTGCAATATGAGGACTTGCTTCTAGAGTAATGCAGCTCACATCAGCTTTGCTGCTTCTCTTTGCAGTGTACGTGCTGCCTTTCTGGGCCAAATGATGGAATTTACTATGGGGAAACACTCAGGTGCAGGTGGCTGCTAACACACTATTGAACTCTTTAAGCAGCACCTGGTTTTTTGTTTTGTTTCTTTCTTTACTGATGCCAACAATGATACTGCTAAAAACAGTGGGAAGTTAAATTCTGTAGATATCTTTTTAGACTGTTTCATGTCATACAGATCTCACACCTGTATGGGATACTCAGTACTGGCTCCAGTGGAACGTAGCTGCTGCATCAGAGAAGCACTGGATTTCCTGTAGGAAGTCAGAGAAGAGGCATTGCTTACTTTGAATGGGGCCAGTTAGCCTGAAGCAATCCACCTGGCTGCAGAAACCAGTTCAGCATGATGTTACTTTTGCTTCTTCAAAGTATTTGGTGTAAAGGTGAAGCGCATAGTGAGGCTGTTGACAGCAGTTGGTTGCAGTCTCTGGGTGTATAAACCAGAGTAGCAAAAAAAAAAAGATGTTTTTTTGCCTTTCTTTGAAGAATTTATATCCTTGTTTTAAAAAGAACATAAAAAACTGAAGAATGTACTGGAAGGAACCATGGAAATAAGGGGAAGAAAATACAGTGTCAGATATTGAACACCTCAAAGAAAGCCTGAGAGGTGACTTGATGTCATATATGAACTTGGCCATAAAGGGATAGTGACAGTAAAGGACTAGCAAAGAAAGAATTGGCAAGGACTGATAGTTGAAAACTGATACAATTGAAATTCAAACTGGAAGTATGTCACCACTTCTATGGCTCAATAAAGGGGCTAATGAATGAAATGTGATAAGTCATGATGTACAGAGGTCAGAACAGATAATTGGTTCATTCCTCTGGGCTTAATTTCTGTGAATCCAAGAACTGAGTAACTTCTGCAGTTTCATCATGGAAAAAACATGTACTAACTAGCCAACACAGTTCCTCAACTCTGAACCTATTTGAAAATGTGTTCTACAATCTAGTACGTGTTTTTATAGTATTCATAATATAGATATATATTAATATATAGTTCAGAGGCATTTTGTTTCACTGNTTCTGAACTGAACAGTATTTTTATCCTTTGAGAAATTATTTTGTTTTCAGACTGTTATAAATTAGGAACAATTAAATTGAAGTCAACAGAGTGACATTTGTCAGATTGGATGTAAATGAGTTTATATTGGAGTCCGCCAGCAAGGAGCCTTGTAAAATGTGCTCCTTGTGGGTTTTCTAGTTTCAGCCACTTAATAAGGCTTCTTAAATTATTCAGGGTGTATAAATTAGCTGATAAAGTTGAATCTTTTTTTCTGTCAGTGAAGAAATTGTGGACTGGAAATGTTTCAGCCACTGGGTGTTTGTGGACTTCACTTTCACTTAAATGTATTTTTCTACCTGTGGACAAGTAGGCCACATGTGCATGAAGTGTTATTGTCACACACTGACATCTTGCAAGCAGGGTGAATTTAATTACTGTTAACATTAGAGATATTTAGCCCCATTTGAAGGAGGAAAAAGCCAGAAACTTTTGGGAGCAGAGATAGCTTGTATAGATAACAGCACTGAGAAGTTTGTTAGCTGGACTGTACTAATTAAGCTTATTTCCATAGCAACATTATAATTTCAGCTCGAGAATGTTGAGATTTTTGTGTGCCCAGTAATTAGAACCAATATCCTAATTTTAGCAGAGATACCACATTTGTATTTGGCGAGGCTTGTAAGTAAGCACACTGATTGGAGACTGAAATAATGTTCCATTTGCCTTGCTTGGATTACTTAATACTGCTAAAACTAGCTAAAAGACATCACTTCTGTCTGCTTTCAGGGTACAGAAGATCAGTTTTAGCTTTTGGGAGAATGGATGCCTAAATATATATGTAAAATATGTTCATAAATCTAGAGAAAAGCTTGTCTATTCATGCAATCCTCAGTAAAAGAGGAAAGCAGAGCTGAAGAACAGCAGTCCAGAATATTTACATAGCCCATAGTAAACACCTACTACTGTGAACATTTAAACTTCTAAGCATATGAGAACTGTGTCAGGGCTTAAATACTGTCCTGGTCACACAAATTAATCCTGTGAACTAAAACTATGTTGATGCTTACTGTTGTTGATAACATGATTCTGTTTATTTAAGTTTCTAATATATACAGCATGATCTTGTAGCTCTTTCACTGCAGTTCATTGCTATGTTATTGACTAATTGTCCATGATAAAGTGAAAGAAGTTAAAATGTTTGTTCAGTTCTTTTCATCCTATGGGCATTCAATACTTTACATAACCATGACCCACTTCAGACACCACTGAAATACACTGAGCAAATGGGTAGTGATATGGAGGTGCACTTGGCAGGGCTCAGACTTCAAGTGAAAACCAGCTCATGATTTTGAAATGCCAGGAAAAAGATGGACATTGCTAAGAAATGGTTTTGGTATATTTTTATAAAAAGCAGCACTGCTTAATAAAATCAGTTAAATCATTTAGAGGAAGTAAAGTGCAGACAAAATAATACTGATCCTTCTAATTATTGAGGAAATGAACAAGAAGGAAGTAAATGAAGCATTCATGGATTTACAACTGAAGGTTATTTTATTAGAATCACAATTTCTTGAACTGGGTTGTTCCTGAATATTCAGGTGAGTTAATTTTTTATTTATTTATTTTTTTTTTCATCTAACAGTTAGAAACATCCATAGAAATGAACGCATATTATTTAAGAAAATAATTACCTAGAAGTAATTTTCTTCTATTTTACCAATCATATGGAGTTGGTTATGGGCATTGTAGATTGTCTTTTCTATCTCTTTGCATTAATTACACAAGTGGAACTTATCCCTGTTGACAGAAGTGTGCTTTTTGACTCAATAAATGTATTTACTTCCAAATAATTAATGAAGACAAGTTTTAAGAAATTTGCCTTTTCAGACTTAAATCACAATATTGGTTGGATTACTAGTGTATCCACATTCCATAATTTACATCTTTTCCAATAAAAATACATGAAGTTAAGTTGAGAAAGCAAGGTACAAGTGTATTCTGGGAAATTGTAAAAAAACCAGTAGTAAATTAGAGTTGATTTTGGTTGGTTTTGTTTGTTTTTTACTATTTTGTCTAATGCTTTTTTTTCTGTTCTGTTAGATAGATGGGTTTTGTAGGGGCTGACCCCAGTATGAGAAGGGGTGTGCATAGGAAGCCAGAACAGTAAGTTGGCTTTGGTAGTCAAACCATGAAAGACACATGAATTTCTTCAGACTTTTAACCATGCACTGAAAGGTAGAGGAGAAATTGAAAATAGATTAACGTTATCAGACTTGCTATTAGATTCAGAGGATTAATTTTGAATTAATTTCAAGTCTGTGCACTGATCAGTCCTCAGTTTGGATGACTGGCACAGTTTTGTAAATAGCAGTAAAAACTGCTGAGCACATTGTCTAACCATTCCTTGTAATGGCAGCATCAGTCACTCCATGATTAACGTGCTCACAGGTACTTTTCATCTTCATTCATTCAGCCATAGTACCTCTTCTAGCAGAAGAGTGGATTAACAGCTGAGCTTTCAAGGAAAAGAAAGTCTTCTCTGAAGGATACTATAGGAAAGCCCGTAGAAAAGCATAATTTATCATGTGTCACTTGGAATAATGAAGCACAGAGAGATACCCTCCTCATCCTGAAGAATTAATAGTTTTAAAAATGTAAATAGAAATATATGACTGAGAAAGAGGATCATTTATCCATTTAATTCCTGTAACCAAATTACATAGTATCTTAGATATTTTTTTTTCCTGAATGGGGTGAGACCAATGTAATCACATTACACATTTCTTATATTCACAGCCAAAATCTCATTCTTCTGGCATATCAATCAGATGCTTCCCTCCTCTCACCCATGCCTTAAGTGTTACTTATGAAGATTCAGGAACACTGTATCAAAGGAATACAACTTCAAGTTACGAGATAAAGCAAAGAGAGAAAAAACCTTTACCTGCATACTAAAATATAACTTTCTATTTATGTTTGTGGGATGTAATTAATTTATATCAGTGCTTATACTCTAAGCTATGGAGTAAAGAATAGTGTACACAATACATAACAATGTAAAGTATGGGTTATTTATTGTACTCTTACAATATTCTATTAGTAATTAATTAACATTGTTTTTCCTCAGTACTGTTCCAGGAGAGGTTATACAATGATTTCCAAGGACACCAGGCTTTACACACAGGATGTGCAAATTTCTTATCAAAGCAATTCTGAGAAATAGGAAAGCTTTACTTACCTGTGCTCTCTACAGCACTCAGTACTTCAGCAGGAAACAGGTCACTATCCCAAAGTTTGCATCCTTTAGGGTTTTGGAGTCAGCGACTTTCTGAGCTGAAAATTAGTTTTTCTTTGCTTTCTAAGATCCAGGATTACATCCTGTCATAAAAAGTGCTGCATCCACCTTTGAAAGTTGCTCACTGTGTGTTTCAGTTTTCATAGCACTGCAGAGGCCCAAAGCTTGTGCTAAATTACAAGCAGCAGCTCGCGAAGTAAAATGAGTAAAGGTTGGACTGGATGATCCTTGAGGTCCTTTCCAACTTGATATTCTGATTCTGTGAGTTGGAAATCTTTGGTAGGGTAATTCAAATGTAGTCTAGACTGGTGCTTGTGTGAAAAAAACCCCCCAACAAACTGAACTGACATTTTAACAGCTCTAGTTACACTAGATGGATCTGGTTACACTGGATGCATCTAGTTACGCTGCATCCAGTTTTGAGTCTTGCAATACTCCAAGAACATCATCAGATTTATGATGTTTGAGAGCCCTGGGATGGTGACAGAGTATTTCTCATGTGAGGAGTGGCTGATGGAACTGAGTTTGTTTAGCTCGGAGCACAGTTGGCTTTGCAGGATACATCCATCCACACCAGACAGCAGCTGCCAGTGTCTACAGGGTCATTGAGGAGACAGAGCTGGGCACTTCATGGTGGTCCATGGCAGGTGGACAAGAGGCAGGGGGCATAACGTAAAACAAGAGAGGTTCAGACTGCATATGAGGAGAACAGGAGACTGCCCCATGAGGATGGTGACGCCTGTTCAGTCTCTCTGTCTTTGAAGGTTTTCAGGACAAAACTCCAAGCAACCTGAATTCAGTGTTAACACAAGAGTAGGGGCTTCCTGAGGTCCCCTCCATCCTGAAAGGGTCAATAGTTCTATGACTATTGGCCTCTAAGTGAGCCTTGTTGAAGGCTGATCCTGCTGAAGGTAGGATCCTTGCAGAAAAGGGAAGGAGGAAGTGCTTGCTTATATCTGCAAGAAAGCAAGATACTTTTTATTCCTGGATTTTTGTGTGAATGTGTTTTTGTAAAATTCAAATTATAGATGAGGCTTTGCACATTGAGGAGATGATTGCTTTCCACTTTTGATAATTACTTTTTATACCAATTCTTCCAGTCATTAGACATAAATTGCAGAACTTTGCAAACAAATGACCTCGTTTATTGTCTGACCTGACTAGTAATGAAGGATTTTGACCATATCTGGGCTAATTCCCTGCTGTGTAAGCATATGTAGCTTCTTTGAAGTGAATGACACTATGTGCAATTGTACTAGTGGCAAGTTTGGCCCATTTAAAATAATACAACAAATAGGTTTTGTGCTTGTAAATTATTTAAATGCTCAAGCAAGGACTTGCTGATGTGCAATTATAATAAAATTTTTCTTCTGATACAAGAAATGTCAGATTCACCACCAAAAACAAATGAATCAGATTGTCAAAGCTAAAAATGTTTAACTGAAAGGCTATCTATTAAATAGGACTAACACTCAAATTGATGCATGATCTTTTATCAAATCCAGAGCTGTTGAAACACAAAAGTTATGCATCTCCTCTAAGCCTGTCACCTAGGCTTTGGGGTAGTTGAGAGAAAGTGTGGTGCATTGCTCTGTTGTAGAAGACCTGGCTTAGGATGTGTTGGATCCCCTGTGGAGGTGGCAGCTTCTCTTTATTCACTATATGGGAAGACCTAAGGTAATTAGCTTGAACTAGACACCTAAGTTTCAGATTGCTTAAATAAGCTAAGTCCTATCCAAAGCTATTACATTTTATATTCAGCTTCTTTTTTGTTTTTAATTTCATGCCCCTCCACTAATTTTCTATGTCTTATGCAGATTTTATCTGTGTTCATTGTGCCATATGTACATGATATTTCCTTTTATTTAGCCATGATCTCTGATGCTGGAATGGCAAATAGGATTCTATGATACTTCTACACCACTCTATTTGCTGAAACATTGATTTTCTGAAAGCATTTAAGTACTGAAAAAATCGATGGGGATGTATAAAAGGCAGAAGCAAGAATGTAAAGTCATCTTGCTAACTTATAAAGGGCTGATTGACAGAGTTGAATGTCATTCAGTAAAAGGGAAACCTCTGGTTTCTAGTTGAGGGCAAATGGAAGCATGATTCTCTGACACCCTGCATTACACACCTACCCATCAAGGGTAAGCCACAGCTCAACAAGCTACAAGAAGATCAAGCTCTATAGAAAATAAGGGACTTTCTCCTATAAGTTGTTGGCTATAATGTTTTTCTGGCCATAGTGAATATGCAGGATCAGTCTATTAATATGAGCACAAGTGTGAACTTCTGTTGAAATCAGTAGAAATCTGCAGACCTTTTCAGTGGAAGATTATTTTTGTGTCCTGCAAGAAGGAAGGAGATGATAGTATTTCATTTGACTTGTGTAATAGCCACTGAGTTTCATGTGTTTGATCTGGAAAAAATACCTTGACAGAATGTCATATATATGGCAGTGTCATCTTTCCAGATGAAACTTCATCAATTCAAGGGTGAATTTCAGGTACACTTTCCCCGGATGGATGAACAGCAAAAGAAGTTTGTTTTATAGGAAGTATATTTAATGCTCATTTTGGACCTCATCCACTAAAGCTACTTAACAGGAAATATCTGTTTAACTGTATGCAGGTTGTTGAAGAAGAGAAAGATATTTTTGGAGTGAAGTTGCACATTTTCTTACATCTTACTTATGTTTCAACTGTTACCAGCCAAAGGCAATTAGAAAAAAAAAAAAAAAAATCAAACAAAAACAACAAAAAAAAGAGACCAAGGTTTACAAAGTGTACAGTCAGATTTCACTCTATTTAGTACTTGGAGTTCACTACATTAATACTTCTATTGCTTTAGACCTCAAGCACCTGAAAAGGTAGCTTATAGATTTGCCACCTTCTGTTCTGTTTGCCAGTCTTGAATCTGCTTGTTCTCCTATACCTAAACTCAGAAATTTGGTATTGGAAGGCTAGTAGGAGTGTTCCATGAAGCAGTGAAGCATTCTGAGGGAGTTTAGGTGAGCTGTGAGTCAGGTATGCTCAGTGTGCTTCCTTCATGGGTAACAGTGCTTTGTTCCATAAAACATTAAATTATTAACCTCGCTGATTCAGTTTCCTGTGATATACTGCAGGATCCACAGTGTGACATTTAGACAGGTAATCCAGGCAATATTTTATGGAAGATTGTCTGTCAATAGTGTAAGAAGGGTCGAGTAAAGGAGATCCTGTTATGCAAAGTAGCGTGAAAGGTCTACAATAACCAGATGGGAGGATGTAGGCGCTTTGATAGTGTAAGATTTTGCTTCTGCTAAGTGTTTTCTACATAGGGTTTATAAGCTAATACTATGAAGTGCTTTGTGATCTCCTTTATCCATGTAAGCTTCTAGGATTCTAAGCTTGCTAAACATCATTTTCATCTTACCCTGGGATAAGGCCTGAAGCTCAGTGCTGGAGGGAGAAGCTTTCCCTAAAAGCTTAGTAACCCTAAAGGTTTAGGCAAGATACATCACTCCTGTAAGAAATCAGTGAGAAGGGGTAGTTGGTCTGACAAGATGATGGTGCCCCTGGGAGGCTCCCAGTGATGGTCCTGAGAATCTGACTCAGCCAAAGATGACAGTGGAATCTCTGGGAAAAAAAGGAGTCCTTGTTATTTGCTGGGATATCCCCATTATATCCTCCTCACCTCCATGTTTGGTTGAGTGTCTCTATCTTGTTGAGCAGCCATTGTGCCCTTTGCACCAACATACTTCTCTCTTCTAGCAGAGTCTACTAGCCAAATCATACCCTTAGGTCTACCCCCTGGACTCTGCATTGTTTCTCTTACATCAACGTGGCTGTCCTAGCAACAGCAAGAAGTTTAGGGCAGGGGTGAGGTGTGATCTCTGTTCTGCAAAGCACAGTGCAGAATTCACATGTTTTATGATAATAAATTTCCTTCTCTCAATGTATTATCCTACTTTACTTTTCCTCAGCTGAACCTCATTTTGTTACTTGTTGCCCGTTGAGACTGCTTCTGGGAAGGATTGACAAAGCCATCAGTGAAATTGTTCACTTAAAGTTATAGATGGTGTTCAAAGCACCTGCTCTTTTGTTGAAATGTGCAGTTCAGTAGTTTTTCTAGCCTCACATTGAGTGTGGGATGCTATGCTGGTGACAGCAGCATGTGACAACATAAGCACCACTGCTTGTAACAAATCAGAAATGAAAACCCACTGAGAAAATGGTATCTAGTGGTATGAAAGTGCTCTGCCAATAATGAAGCACAAGTACAGGCAGAGAGCAGGACATTATTCCTGTGAGAATTGGCAGAACAAAGCTGCCTCTTTTGAAGACAGAAATCTCTATGAGAAATAGGTCACACGTGCTTGTTTAGTGGAGAGAAAGAAATGAAGCTGAGACCCAGTATAAGTGCACAGGCAGCAGAATTATTTTAAAGCAGTTTCTGACTTTTTCATGCCAAGTTTCCTTGCAGTGTCCTATATCTTGTGTCTCCTAACTCATTGCCTCCACTTGCCCTTGTCCTGGCCTTCTGCCCTGGGGGTTGGGCTGCCCTTTTTTGTATCTGCTATTATTAGTTTTACTTCTGGTCTTGCCAGAATGGAAATCAGTTGCTTAGTGTCAGCACATGTTGTAAATTTGGCTGGGCTAGCTCGTGCAGTCCAGTATCACCTCGCTGTCTGTACTCCCTGCTTCCTGACATTGCCAGCTCTCGGGGCATGATGCACAGACAGCTTGGTCACACGTTAAAAGGGCTACTATTGGACCTCACTGGTGAGTTGCAATTAGCTTGTAGGCAGCTATGGGTCTTGAGAAAATTTCTTTCAATTCTTACAAGAGAAGAAATATTACTTCCTGAGGGTTTTAATTCTTCTGTTACTCTGCAAGAATGGTGCCTTTGATGTGTAATCAACAGCAGGAGTTGTGGAGGGACAGATCATGCTCAGAAAAGATTAAATCTTCATGGTTTCCAGCTGCTATAATGACTTTTAAAGCTGCTAATATTTTGACTGAACTGTGGGTTTTTTAAAAAGATTTTTCGAAGACACTTAAGAATTGATTGTATTTTGACCCTAAAAGGACAAATATTGCATACAAGACGTGAGCCACCCTCAGCCAAGCCATAAGCTGCAGAGGACAGGGACACTAGAACATGTAATAGAAAGTGTCACACAGGTGTCTCATAGGCTGATGCCTAGAAATGCAGTTAGTATTTCCTAGAAAGATTCTGCCCAAAGGGGGTACCTACTGAAGAGACATTCAACTTCAGCAAAGGGGCAGGACAGCACCACAGCTGGAGGGTTTGGTCGTGCAATGGGTTGCACAGCCTATCATGCTCTGCTAGTGTTTGGGGTGGGGGTCCAGCCTGCCAGCCCTCTTGCTTCCAAGGGGGGCCCTGGGACTTTCCTTGGCTGAGCCCGTGGATGCTTGGATTTAACTTCCCTGGCACAGCAGAGCTGTTTCTCCCAGGGCTTCTTCCCATTGCTAGAACTGAATAATTTTCAATTTGCTTTCCATTTTGGGTGCTCAGTCAGCAGGGAGAAGGAAGATTGGCTGATCGTTTCTGCTTTGTTTACAGATAGTTACTCCCTCATGAGTGTTATTTCTTTACAGAAAGAGTGGTTAGGCATTGGAATGGGCTGCCCAGGGAGGTGGTTGAGTCCCCATCCCTGGAAGTGTTTAAAAAATGATGTAGATGTGGTACTGGGGGACATGGTTTAGGGACCCTGGCAGTGTAGGGCTAACGGTTGGACTTGATGATCTCAAAGGTCTCTTCCAACCAAATAATTCTATAATTCTATGATACCAGACCTCTCTAAGTTGTGAATTATAAATATTGAGGGCCCATGTCTGTTTAGAGAAAGCCCTGTCTCAAATACAATTAAAAGCGTATAAAAATGTGTATCTCTCTTTTCCATCCATAACATCAGTTAGTGTTTGAAGCTATGAAAGGTATGTTCATATAGGTAGATAAATATGTGTTATCTACCTGTCACTTATGATACTGAGCAGATGATAAAAATAAACTAGAATAAAAAGAAATTAATAGAAGATGGAGAAGGTAGGCTGGCAGTATATTACAGGTGAGCAGAGGAAATTGGAAGACAGGCTGACAAGTGCTGATGTGCTGCTTTCTTTATTTCTGGACAATCATTATTTCTGCAGGGAGCATCCATGCTGTGAGGATCCTTTGCATCAGCTTGCCAGCAAAGGTGAATAACCCTAGATTGCCTAATTTTTGACCCATCTTATACCTCATCCACATCTCAATTGATTCTGCCTAAACAGAGGGAGTTTAGCCAACTACCCTGCATTGTAAATGTCTGAGTTCAGATGAATCCAGCCCTGAAATATCTGTTGATTATGTTGTGTAACACCCAGCTTGGAAGTTCCTCTTACTTCCACCCCTGTATACCTCAATATCTCTTGAAAATTGCAGCCTGTTATCTTTAGATGTTTATTTATGACTTGATATCCTGAGCATGTTAAATATTTTCTCTCCACCAGAAAAGTTTACATAAGAAATAACTGTTGTTGTGTGAATTGTTCTTTATATGGAGGGACTTCCACAAACCCACGTAATGTCAGTGTATCTAGCAGTGAAAACAGCAAATATACTGTTTTAGATATCTTCAAGGGGGTTGAAACAATCACTGTTAATTACTCAAAGATACGGAAATGACTTATCCAAGCAAAAAAAGAAACTCCTCTTCCTAATCAAAGTATTGCCATCTCTGGAGACACTTAAGGCCCACCTGGATCTGTTCCTGGGTGGCTTGGTCTAGGTGATTCTGCTCTGGCAGGGGGGGTGGACTAGATGATCTTCTGGGTCCCTTCCAACCCCTAACATCTGTGAATCGGTGAATATAGTGCTTGACTTTCCTTTTAGTTACACTGGTGCAAGTTGAGAATTTCTGGTGTCAATTACATTTTGTCTGGATTTTCACTGGTTCAACTGAGATAACACTCAGGCCCCCTTGCATCTAATCAAGTTTGATATTACCCTGGTGAGTTGTTATAATCCCTTAAATGGCACCATGGAGTAAGAAATCAATTGCATTGAGAAAATTACACAGTTTTTCAGTTGTGCTAGGGTAGACTGGTCTAATTGTCTAATTTTACCTGCTAAATAAAGGCAATGTTCAGAGTTTTCTGCTATACTACAACTCCAGTGGACATCCACGTTAGTAATTCTCAGTGTGAAAAAGACAAATATTGCTGGTCAAGGAAGTGTTTTGAGTATGCAACACAGAATAAGTTAGTCCCTAATCACAGAATCACAGAATGTTAGGGGTTGGAAGGGACCCAGAAGATCATCTAGTCCAACCCCCTGCCTGAGCAGGATCACCTAGACCAAGTCACCCAGGAACAGATCCAGGTGGGTCTTAAGTGTCTCCAGAGATGGAGACTCCACAACCTCCCTGGGCAGCCCCTTCCAGAGCTCTGACACCTTCACTGTGAAAAAGTTTTTCCTTGTGTTTGCCCTAAACCTCTTGTGCTCCCGTTGCCTCTTGTCATTGGATGACATTGAGAAGAGTCTGGCTCCATCCTCCCTACACTCAACCGTAACATATTGATAGACATTGATGAGGTCCCCCCTCAGTTTCCTGCAGGCTCTGATTGAAGGCAGTATGGACAGAGTCCTCCTTGGTGCTCTGAGAGGGAGAATCCCTCAAGAGAGGAAGAACGCCAACAAAAAAACACCCCGAGCCAAGAGGCTAGCTGGGCCTAGCTGTCTCAAGAGACCCTCTGGATCCTCGAGATCTATATATTGGATATGACATGTATAGTCTGAAGTATCACCTTGGTCAGTTTGGGGTCACCTGTCCTGTCCTCTTCTTCCTGCAGGTGCGGTCTTTCACTTTCTGCACTCCCTGGAGTGATACACAAGTTCTAGCAGTGGCCTTGATCTGCATTCCAGTCCTTGGTAGTAACTCTAAACATGGGGTGTTACCACTTCTAGAAGCAGCCACTGTCTGCAAAACATGCTGCTAACTTCAGAAAGTGCAGTTAGTTAGAAAACCTGAGCTGAAAAGTAAAATAACTGTACAGAATTTGTTTGATTTTCACTTAAACCAGGACACTGGTAAAAAAAGTCCCATGATTTCCCTGAATAAGGATACTTGAAGCCTAATTGGTTGAAAAGATCAAAAATAGATCTTTTTCCATCTTTTCACCTCTATTTAGGCAGTCTGGTGTTACTGTCATATGAGTACACGGATAATGGAAAAAAATCCATTTTTCTGTCTGCTGTATTTGTGGACCAAGGTTTGGGCATGAGTATCTTTTCCTGAAGGTAATCTCTTTCCAGTGCAAATAGCAAAGGTTATTTCTTAAGACTCGTGTCTGCGATCCAGCCTGTGAAACTTTTGTGTAACTGAGCAGTAGTCCTACAAATTCTGCTTCGCTCAGAAATGCTGTGACACTAAGCTGAGTGGTGCTGTTGAAAGGCTGGAGGGACAGGATGTCATCCAGAGGGACATGGACAGGCTGGAGAGGTGGGCCCAGGTGAACCTCATGAGGTTCAACAAGACTTAAGTGCAAGGTCCTGCACCTGGCTTGGAACAACCCTCACTATCAATCCAGGCGGGGGGATGAGGTGCTGGAAAGCAGCTCTGCAAAAAAGGACTTGGGGGTGTTGGTGGATGAGGCCACAAAAATAATCAGAGGGCTGAAACACCTCTCCTATGAGGACAGGCTGAAGGAGCTGGGGTTGTTCAGCCTAGAGAAGGCTCCAGGGAGACCTTATAGCCACCTTCCAGTACCTGTGAAGGGGGCCTACAGGAAGGCTGGAGAGGGGCTGTTTCCAAGGCCCTGCAGTGAAAGGACGAGGGGTAATGGGTTTAAATTAGAGAAGAGTAGATTTAGATTGGATATCAGGAAGAAGTACTTTACCTTGAGGGTGGTGGATCAGTGGAATAGGCTCCCCAGGGAGGCGGTTGAAGCCTCATCCCTGGAGATATTCAAGATGAGGTTGGCCAAGGCTCTGAGCAGCCTGGTCTAGTTGAGAGTGTCCCTGCTCACTGTAGGGGGGCTGCACTAGATGGCCTTTGGAGGTCCCTTCCAGCCCTAACCATTCTATGATTCTGTGTATGTGCTTCTCAGAACCAAGTGCATCTGGAGTTAATTTTTTATATTACAAATTCCTTAGTGGAAGAAAATAACAAAAATAAGCACAGTTACATAGATAGGCAGCTGTTTGCTGTTAGGAGTTACCTAGGTGCAACTTTCCATTGTTTGGTAATATTTTTTACCCTGTTGTTGCCTTGACTGTGGCTCTGAAGCCAAACCAGTAAATTCAGTTCACTCAGGTGCTTGCTTGGTCATCCTGCAACCGAGGTGAACGGATACAGTTTTGTTTATTTTCCAAAGAAATATCAATATGAGTAACTGAATATTTAGTTTGTGCTCAGGGTATTCTGTGCTGTGCATAAATGCCTCGGAGCACCAAGTGGATTTGTTTGCATAAAGCCAGGAAAAGGTGACTTTGGCATTTAGAGGCATCATGAAGTGAGCATAGGAAATAACCTGCTATGCTTCAATCTACTGATGTCTCACAACAAACCATCACCTTGCAACACTAAACTGCTAAAACTTGTTGATCAACTGTAGTGTATAGAATGTAAGATGTGATTGTTGAGCACGTGGAGTGGTTGAGAACAAGGTGAGCAACACACATTAGCAAAAAATAAAATCCTTTCATGGTCATGTGTACAATTTAAAAAACCAAAACAAGCCAGATTTGATACACTGGAAAACCCTCATGCACAAATCTGGATGCATGCATTTTCCAAAGCAATCCAAATTAATGACATCAGACTGTCCTTCTGGATAAGTTCATGTTTTGTGAAACCTGTCAAAATGTAACACCAGAACAATGTCATTTCATGGATTTAGGATTTCTCATATCCTCCAAGGTGCAGTCTCTTCACAGAACTAGACCTGTGTATTAGAGGGAGTAGCAGCTGCTAATGTTCATCTCCAGTATACTTCACACACATTGATCAGTGCATTATCTTCTTATATTGTATTTTTTTTTGCTTTGTTTCCTTTTTTTCCCCCATGAGGAAAAATGTGGCATGTGGAAAGGAGACACTAATAGTACTCCAGGATCATAAATTTCTTATAATTGCTCTATTATGGTACAGATCAAAAGAGCTCAACAGAGGGAAGGTGTTTCATATAAAGTGACAGTTGATTTTCCTCTGATTGCCCATAAAATACCCCTTTAGCCCAGCCTTCTCCGAATAGCATGCTTTATTTTCCACTGAGAATATTCTATGCTTGGGGCACATTTCATTAAATCTTTGCAAACCACTGATGCCCAGAATATGTTCTGTTTAGCATAATCACATTAATTCCAGTTTTCACAGCTATATATGTTCCATCCTCTGCATCTCTTAATCACTAATCCCACCTCCATGAAGAGCTTTTAGGAAGAAGGATGCCATTAAAGATGAAATTAAATTGTTCTGGGGCTAGTTTCTGAATGTTGCATGGAAGCTTTTACTCTTGGCAAGCCTGGCATCAGCCTGCCTTTCCTTCAGATAAAAAATATTGACATGAAGGAAAAATCCATACTTGCTTGAAGCCTGGTACATTGACAACATAGGGACTAGACATTTTCTCAGAGCTTTCATCCTCATCACTATTGGGGAATCTGAATGTGGTGGGGTTGCTCCAGGTGGAGTAGGTCCCACTGGTAGGTCATCAGTTGAGTCCTGGACAGGGATTATCCCTAATGTTGAGCTGGCACAGTGCCTTGACTGTCACATATTTTTAAAATACTGTCATCTATTTATATTCATACTTGTCAATCCCAGGATTTCTCTTTATTATTGTTTTCTGCGGGGGAAGCAAAATTGTAGGGTTATAAGTGAAGAAGAAAAAAAGGAGAAACAAACAAAATGCTGACTTGTTTCTAACAAAAGTGGGAGATAAGCATTTGTAATAATGAGGAAGCATGTAGAAGTGAAGTCTGGAAAAGGCCTTCAGTATTATTTCAGTGACAGGTATCTCCTCTGGTTTCTTAGGATGCTGGCCCTAGGTAAAGCTTTAATAAAATATTAACATAACACTAGCTAGTTCTTCTGGATGCAACTGCTCATAATCTGACAAAATAGTCTGAAGAATTTATACAAAAAAAAAGAAAATATATGTTTTTAAATTGGCTTCCTGAAATGATTTGCAGATGGAAGAATCATCTAAAGATTCTTTTCAGCTTGATTGTGTGATCATTCAGATCCCTCTGGCAAATGCTGACCCAGACTAGAAGTTTGCCTGGGCAGTGTCATGCTTGTGCATCATGTTGGGTTCAAGTACAGGTAATGTGCTACTCCTGGCACTTCCACACTAAGTCTTACCTTGAGAAAGTAATGGAAAAATCTTTGCCAAGAATCCCTAAGAGAGTGTACCTCAGTTACACTGGGCTGAATTTGTTTGTTTGCACAGGGACAGCTTAGCACAGGTACCTCCAGAACTTCTGGTAATACCATGAACTTACAGGCCTCAGTGCTCACCAAGTTTAGGGTTGTGTATCAATCTGTGTAGCATTTCTCATCCATTTGAAATGGGGTAATAGCTGACTGTACGGTCTCATCCCAAAATCGGAATTCCTTATCTTTTTGGGAAATGTCTAGACACTATTTCAGTTTTTGAAACAGTTTGAAAATTCTTTGTTAGTTTTGTGGGAAAGATTCTGAGTTAATATAATACTGTGTATGCAATGGCTTATTTCAAATATAAAAAACAAAAAAATAGAACAGGTTTTTAATTCCAGATTACCCAGTACAGCTGTGAGAGTTTAATTTTTTTGCGTTACACCTTTGCTCTTAACTGGTACATAGCTGTGTCCTCCTTGCCCTTGCTGCATCACTTGCTGGTATATTTCTCAGACATGCTGTGGGTTGAAGTAAAAGAGAAATTAATATACTTTTTTTAATGTAAAGCTTTTTTCTAGAGAGGTTTTTAGGGGACTGATGTGGGACCACCAAGACATAAGGAGTCCTCTTTCTTGTTTTCTCTAAATGATATTTGTCTGGGAGAAATATGGTGAGATAATGCATCTCACCATTCTCAGATGACAGCATGCAACATTTATCACCCTGATGCACTCACTGAGCTGTCATGAAGGTTTCGTGCTTCCTAGAGCAGTTTAAAATCCCTTTGCCAGGACATCCAGTCCTCCACATGTTCCTGGGCCAGCAGATGCTCTGTGGGGTGGAGTATGTGAGCTGCAGATCATACCAAAGGGAGTTACTGGACATCACAGTCCTTCAGGGACACAGACAGCCCTACCTTCCTCACAGATGCTATCACCTTTGTCATAAGAGAACATCTTATTCCAAAAGACTAGTTAAAAGGGATGTCTGTCTTCTAGCTTCAATTACTGAAGGAGCTCAGAAGCAGAAGGTGGCAGGACCCATTTAAGGCTGCCATCTCTAGTTAGAGTTCGTCAAGAACCCAAACACCTAAAAAAATGGAGGTTAGGACAATGAGAGATGCTTCTTTCATTACTTTGTTCTTTGTCCTAGTATTGATCAAAGTATTTTTTGTATAATCACTTGGCAGATTTTCCTAGTGCATTGTAGTTGGTAATTTGCAGCAAAATACTTTCAGCACTAACCGTTTTGACTTCTTCAGTAATAGTTTTGACTTCTGAAAGTGTTTTATGCACATTTAAAAGCTTGGTTTGCAGGAGAAGTAATACAGCATATTATAATAGCTGTTGTAGCTGAAAAGGTGTGTGCACATTTCCAAAACAATCATAGAATCATGGATATTAGGGGTTGGAAGGGACCTAGAAGATCATCTAGTCCAACCCCCCTGCCTGAGCAGGATCACCTAGACCAAACAACCATGCACTTCTCAGGATTGCTGCGGAGGCAGAGGCTATAGGGAAACAAAAATCCAGCACCTCTCTTTCAGATATGGCATTTCTAAAACCTTAGAATCATAGACTGTCGTGAGTTGGAAGGGACATTAAAGATCATCCAGTTCCAACTGCCTGCCATGGTCATGGGCACAGACACCTCCCATTAGACTAGATTGCTCAGAGCTTTATCCAGCCTGGTCTTAAACACTTCCAGGGATGAGGTGTCTAAAACTGCAAATTAGTACAGGTTTAGAGTAAGTCTGATTTATAGCCATAGCACCTTGTGAGTCTGGAAACTCAATAACATTTTATTGCCTGTTAAAGAAGTTCTTTATTTAAATTATTACTTTTTGTGGCATGTACCAGAAGACAAACAGTGTATAAATGAGTATACATATATATATATGACTGAATGCTTTGTGACTAGCCTCTTCTGTTTGTTTTACACCAGTCATTTATGAATGTATTCCACAATAAATACAGATACAATATGATGTGTTCTAGAAAAAAAAATGTCTCTTTAGCTGAAGTACCTTACCAGAACAACAGGTAGTATCAGATTTTTATTCTGGTAGTCAGTTACATTTCAAAAAGGTAAGTTCCTGTTTTCAGAGTGAAAAGCAATTATAATTAGAATAATTAATGTGATAATTCTTTCAGCTAAAAAACCAGGAAACTTTTATTTTAGACATGCATAATGAAACATGGTGGGAAGATGCTTTATGATGGCCTTGGATTTTCTTCCCGATTAGTGTGACATTTATGGATATAAAGGGGAAAAAACCAGTTTCTTATCTGGTAAAATGTATTTATCTTCTGCTCATAATCATGACCTAGCTTCCACACCACAATCTTGATAGCATCATTCAATATCAGTTCATATTTGCTGTAAAAGGTTCTCTCCCCTTACCACAGAGGTATGGTATCTTATTTTGAAAATTGATGTATGACAGTAGTCTCTCTTGTTTATCTGCCCAAAGGAGTAGTGAAGGAAAGTGTCCTGTGGTCCCGTTTGCACCATACTGAGAATAGAGTTCCTCCCTACCCACTGTCACGGGCTCATGTAGCCAAAGTCTGTGTTTTGCCTGATGCCCCAGGACAGCCTTCTTTAGTTGGAGAAATTGTATCTGGTAAAGGTGAAACTTTCTCTTCCTTCTGCCTCTGTCTCTGTGCCTGACACTAATTTTTTTATACTTTCTACTTCCTGATAAGAAAGTGCTCAGACTATTTTGATGTTACCCTAAGCTCTTATCCTATCGTCCATCTCCAGAGCTGCTCCATTTCACTCAGTAGCTCACCATTACCAACTTGGTGTTCTGATAGTTGTTTGGCCAGATTTCATAGGTCTTTTGCTGGGGTGAGGAATATAAGCAAAATCTGACACTCCCACAAATGGGACTTGGTGTCTAAGCATGGTCTAAATATGTGTGTAGTCCCCTTCTTTTATCCTGGGCTACAGCTGTAGTAAGCATTAAATCTCTTATTACTGAAGCTGTTTAATGAAATTCCATCACATTCTGACTGGCATTTATCATGATCAANTCCAAAACAATCATAGAATCATGGATATTAGGGGTTGGAAGGGACCTAGAAGATCATCTAGTCCAACCCCCCTGCCTGAGCAGGATCACCTAGACCAAACAACCATGCACTTCTCAGGATTGCTGCGGAGGCAGAGGCTATAGGGAAACAAAAATCCAGCACCTCTCTTTCAGATATGGCATTTCTAAAACCTTAGAATCATAGACTGTCGTGAGTTGGAAGGGACATTAAAGATCATCCAGTTCCAACTGCCTGCCATGGTCATGGGCACAGACACCTCCCATTAGACTAGATTGCTCAGAGCTTTATCCAGCCTGGTCTTAAACACTNGTGCCTGACACTAATTTTTTTATACTTTCTACTTCCTGATAAGAAAGTGCTCAGACTATTTTGATGTTACCCTAAGCTCTTATCCTATCGTCCATCTCCAGAGCTGCTCCATTTCACTCAGTAGCTCACCATTANAAAACTGCAAATTAGTACAGGTTTAGAGTAAGTCTGATTTATAGCCATAGCACCTTGTGAGTCTGGAAACTCAATAACATTTTATTGCCTGTTAAAGAAGTTCTTTANACCAACTTGGTGTTCTGATAGTTGTTTGGCCAGATTTCATAGGTCTTTTGCTGGGGTGAGGAATATAAGCAAAATCTGACACTCCCACAAATGGGACTTGGTGTCTAAGCATGGTCTAAATATGTGTGTAGTCCCCTTCTTTTATCCTGGGCTACAGCTGTAGTAAGCATTAAATCTCTTATTACTGAAGCTGTTTAATGAAATTCCATCACATTCTGACTGGCATTTATCATGATCAATGATAATTTTTTTGAGGTATTGAGGTTCATGTTGGAAATAATTGCTTAGATATCTATTAAATCAGTGCACAGACATTGATATTTCTAGAGTTGGATTTATGAGACTTATTTTAGACTTTTACAGTGATTATTTCTGCCCATGACCTGTAATGAAAATGTAAATGCTAATCTTAAACGTCTGAAAGCCAGAAGTTCAAGTGTAGTGTCTACAATGTAGGCATAGAAAGAACATCATGGCAAGCTGTGAAAGGATCTTTGGAAATCATAACCCTGTTACCTACCCAATCAATAGAGATAATTTCTTAGTGCACTGGTTCCAGTGCATGTTTTTAATGTGCAGTATTGCTTGTAACAGTATTGCAAAGTCTCACCGGGGTATTACTTTTACGTTCTTGGTGACTAATAATTGGAATATTTGTTGTTTGACAATTAAAGCATTGCCGATTATAATCTAAATCTTTGCTGAGAGTAATGCTGAGTGTATGGCTGAACAATACTGGTGCCTGATTTTCAGCTTTCTAGAGAAATAAATTATTATTTTACGAGTAGGCTGTTAAGGTTTCAGCATGTAGTAGAAAGTAACACAAGGCAGGCTAATGTACTAACAGATTTTTGTCTTGGGCAGAATGTGTGTAAAATACAGTAGAGCTGCCTTGACTTTTTTAACAAACCAAAAATGTAATCACTGTTTTCTAATGCACATCTTAAATATTTTAGTGTTTCTCACATCTCTGTATATTCACAAGACAATTTATCCCATTGAAGTGTTGACATTTTCCTTAAGTAAGAAACTCCAGACCCTAAACTTCATTTTCATGGAATAAATTATTCAGTTAGTTTTCTTTAATTATCTCCTCTTTGTCTGTTCTGTTGCCTGAATTCGTCATTGCTCTTGCAGAGAAAATGGACCCCTAGATTTCCCCAATGGTTTGTATAGATGTTAGCTGCAGTGTGCAGATTCTTCAGAGGATCACTCCCATGACCTAATCTCAGTACTTCCCAGAGCTCAGCAGTGATTGCTGTGTTATGGTTTAGTAGTGGCTGTGAGGTGATGGGGAGTGCTCATTGTTTCTGTTACCCACAGTAAAAGCTTTGTACCATTGAAAACCATGAGTTGTATACTGATTAATGTGCCAAAGACAACTAAGGTCATGATTATCTATAAAGTGGGAAATTTGCCACTTACTGATATGATAATCAAATAGGATGGAGGATGGAATGAATTTTAGCCCTGTCACTTAATGGACTGTTGGGAGGTGCTTGGGTGCTGTTAAGGGTAAGCCAATACAAGGACCTGCATAGAGGAGTAAATACTTAGTTTTCATCCCATGCTACGTGCTTTTCTGTTTTCTTCCCTGTTTTCACAGGTAAGTAGCATGGTTGTGTTCAGTCTTGAAGACTTCTGAATCTCTGACCTGCAGACTGGAGGCAGTAGCATGGAAAGCCTCAGCTGCTTCCATCCCTCTCCTGGTACAGTTCAGGCTAGTTGGACGCAACTGAAGTACAGTTGGGCAATGGGAGATTTTGACAGAACATCCTGACAAACCTACCTTCTGTACGTGTGCTGTGCACTAGATACCTGAAACCTCTGTGAAGACTTGTCATCCAATGACAGGACGAGAGGCAATGGGTGCAAGTTGGAGCACAAGAGGTTTAGGGTCAACACAAGAAAGAACTTTTTCTCAGTGAGGGTGCCAGAGCTCTGGAACAGGCTGCCCAGGGGGGTTGTGGAGTCTCCTTCTCTGGAGACACTTAAGACCCGCCTGGATCTGTTCCTGGGTGACTTGGTCTAAGTGATCCTGCTCAGGCAGGGGGGTTGGACTAGATGATCTTCTAGGTCCCTTCCAACCCCTAATATCTATGATTCTATGAATATCTATGACTTACCCTTCCCTAGAAAGCCACCATGCATTTGGATGTTACCAGGCAGGTTTGGATGTTATCAGTCAACCAGTCACTGACCAAATAGTGTCCTTCAGGCCAAAATGACTTCTGAGACTAGACTGGTGCACAGTTGAAAACAATTTTTTTCCTTTACCAGGTTCTCAGTGGCTGTCAACACTGAACCTGCAAAGTCAAAGTTCTTTTTTCATGTTCAGACCTGAGATGACTCTCTGTTTAAGACAAACACATCTAAAGAGCCATCTTGGGCTTTGTAATCACTGTCTTCACAGGAGTTTGCAGCTGTGGTTTGCCGATGATCATTCGATGAAAGCAGACAAGGCTTTTTCTTTCCCTACAACCTCTCCAAAAGAACAGCAGACTTTTTCATTAATATATTTGTATTAACAATAGTAACTTTTTTTCCCCTTTTTAAAATTTTTTTTTGTGTATTATTTTTGGGGTTTTTTTTGTATTTTTTTTTCTAGCAATCTGATTCAGTCTTTCATTCCTAAATGTGACAGGTGAACTGTATGGGCCAAGTTTTAATGTGCAGCTTGTATTTATAAGGGAGAAGTAGGCCATGGAAAACCAGCTTTGAAATGGAAATTCTTTCTCAGCTACAGCCACAGCAGTGCTGCTCAGTGGCCTATTTTGTTTTCTCTTTCCCATCGTCAGCCAAATCAGGCTCACTGCTCCTTGTTCAATGGAGAAGTGTTAACTTTCCAGAATTCCCTGTGCTGCAGCTTACGAGTCTTACAGGCATCAAATGCCACATCAAGTATTCCAAGTCTTTGAGCCGGTCTTGAGTTTCTAAGAAAAGGCTACTCTTTGACTTCTAGAGCCTTGGAGCTAGCTCTAGGATACAGAGAAGCCAAAGAGAATAGGAGGTATGTTTTCATATTCTAGTGCTTGTGTGGTATTTCTAGGCCAGTGTATGCATTTCAGCTGGATAAATCTACCACAGCTGTTTGCTTCTGTCTTATCAGGCTTCCATTATAATTAGTAGCTGATCATACAGCATGCGTAAACCAGAGTAAACCAATATTTGGCATTTGTGGGAACAGTCAATGCATTACTGGAAATTGCCCTCAGTGTTTGCTCAATAAAAAAAAGTGAAGTGAGATAAAGTGAAGGTTAGTTGAACGTGAAGCTGCTGCACGACTGGACAGCTGCTGTAATTATGAGGTATTGTTGAAATATTTCTCATTTGAAGCAAGTATGCCATCTCTCTTGGAGTTCACTTTATTTCTAAATATACAAATTCTGATCTCATTGCCTTTGGAGAAGTCCTGCGTTTTGGCAGATGGCAAAACTTTCTGCGGAGTGGCTTGCAAATGTCGGGGTGTGAAGTGGTGGCAGTGGTGCTCGGGAAGGTGGCCAGCTGTGGTCTGGGAAGCATGTCGTGTGGGTATGCAGTACCTGGCAGAACAAAACCATGAGCACAGTGCAGTGTGCCCAGCCCTTGCACAGGGTAGCATAAAGTATAACTCCTCAGCATTTACTCCAGTGCTGAAACAGCAGGATTTTAGCTGACAATCTTGCCTGGCCATCTGGTGAAAGAGCATGAAGGAACTTTACAGGGACTAATTATTTCCTAGATTAATATTGCTGACAAGTACTCCATGAGGCAGTGTGTATGTTTGCAGGGTGTTATGCTACTAGAGATGCCATTAATTATTTGCCTGTGATTCACCCAGCACTGCAATTCTGTATGCTGGCGTTCTTCCCCAACATCACCATCTGTGTATATCCCTAGCTATACCATGGTATTTATTTCAGGTCTTTCTAAAGATTTTTCCATTTTCAGATTTAAGACCCTGGATTAAATAATTTTTAATGTAAGGCATTAAAGCAGTCTAACTTGCAACACAGTTTTCCTCTCAAAACTTGTCGAAATCTACTTAATATGCTCAGTGGAATGTTCAGTCTAACTGCTCTCGGGCACTGCAGCTTAAACTGAGTTTATCAGTCTTATGAATTGACAAACTTCTTGAAAAACTTGAAAAACTATGTTTTTTTTTTAATTCACAGTGTCATAGTGGCTTTTTTATAACTTGTAACTAAGGTATAATAAATATTATGTTGTAATGTAAATATGAAAAATACAACATTGGCTATCCATAATAAAAATATTTGTGATAAACTGACATATGGTAATGATTTGACCATCAGTGTAACCATCAGAAGTGTTAAAACAATTATAGAAATACTCCCAGTTTGAAAATACTAGAAATATTTTAAGTAAGTTTAAAATTATTTTACTTTCATGGCTTAACTGGGTTCTGATTGATAATGATTTTCTTCCCAACACAGAAATCTGATGCAATTACACATCTTGTCAAAGGACTGTTGTTTTTTCATTGATTTATCTATAGAGCTCTTATTAAGAATAATTTCAGATTAAAATGCCCACAGGTTCTCTTCACAGAATAACAGAATGTTAGGAGTTGGAAGGGACCTAGAAGATCATCTAGTCCAACCCCCCTGCCAGAGCAGGATCACCTAGACCAAGTCACCCAGGAACAGATCCAGGCAGGTCTTCAGTGTCTCCAGAGATGGAGGCTCCACAACCCCCCTGGGCAGCCTGTTCCAGAGCTCTGGCACCCTTACTGAGAAAAAGTTTTTCCTTGTGTTTACCTTAAACCTCTTGTGCTCCAACTTACTCCCATTGCCTCTCGTCCTGTCATTGGATGACACTGAGAAGAGTCTGGCTCCATCCTCCCTACACTCACCCTTAACATACTGATAGACATTGATGAAGTTCCCCCCTCAGTCTCCAATTCTCCAGGCTAAAGAGGGGATGCTCCACTCCCTTCATTATCTTGGTGGCCCTGTGCCGTACTCTCCAGTAAATCTCTGTCTTTTCTGAACTGGGGTGAACTGAACCTCCAGAACTTGCTGGCCATACTTCTCCTAATGCATCCCAGGATGCCAATGGCCTTCTTGGCTGCAAGGATGGATTGTTGGCTCATGGTCATCCCCCTGTCCACCAGGATCCCCAGAGAGCTGCTCTCCAGTAGATCAGCCCCCAGCCTGTACTGATCCATGGAGTTGTTCTTCCCCAGATGCAGCACTTTACACTTGCTCTTGTTAAATTTCATTCAATTTCTCCCTGCCCAGCTCTCCAGCCTGTCCGGGTCTCTCTGGAGGGCAGCACAGCCTGCTCTTCAACGTCCTGTGTTACTTACTGTGGCTTCAAGGTCTTTTAATGCTTAAGGTGTAAAAAACTAGTCTGATCTGAAAAGCTCCTGTAGGTTTTTCTGTTGTTAAAACAGATGTCCTGCCTTATTTACTGTAAAATGGAACAACCACCCAGTGGAGCAATACATATGGTCTAAATTCACTGACCTATATTCATTTGTGAAAAGAAATTATCTGGTGAAACCTTGGGGAAGGAATAAGCATCATGTTATCCCTTCAGAAAGAAAAAGAAGAAATCAAAGACTTTATAGAGCACTGAGTATTTTATATAAAATGAAAATATTTTCAGTATGGAAATATAAAAGGAATTTTAAACTGTCACAATGGAAACAAAAGAAAGTGGTGGAATTTGTGAATGGACATTTGGGGTGAGTTAAATGGAAACTGTAGTAAATAAAATGCAGTCCTGTGGGAGAGTGGTGTTATCATTTGGGAGAATTCTCTGGGTTTTGCAAACTGTGGTCAGAAATATCACCCAACCTAAACCCCAAAGTGAGTATATTAACTTTTCAAGGCAAAAAATAAATAATCACAGATTATTGAAAAAGGATCATGTAGAATGAACCTACATAACTCAGATTACTCAGATGCTTCAGGGATACACTCTGTTTCTTGTCACAAGAACTACTGAAGTCAATTTAGAAACCCCTTATGAATGCTCAAATAAAACCTGTATCCCTTCTGTTTTGTTACCTTTGCATTTGCCTAAGGTTTTCCTTATTTGTATAAGCTCCAGCACGGCATAACTGAAGAGTTTGCTCTTGATGCAGTGTCTACCTATCCCCAACTGTAGTTAAAGAGGTCTTTTACACTCCAGTGAGGGGACCTGTGTCTTAAAGCCAGAGTGCCATTGCCACGACTACTAGTAATGATCCAGAGAAGTAGCTTTGCAGGAGTTCTCTGCTCCCATTGTGGTGTTTCACTGTGAGTCTGCGTTACCTCTGGTTTTAACTCCAGAGTAGGTAACTTAAAGATGCTAAGTCACTACTGTCACAGTTGACAAACTTGAACAGCATGAAGACAAGTGTTTTTATAAAACAGGCTATATGTTTGAACTTAATTTTTCAGCTTCCAGAAGCCTGGGTGGTGATTTTCCTTTAAGGAGTCAAACCTGTTTTTCAAAGGCTTTTCTAGGGCCCTGCCCATAGGATTCAACACTCTAACTGTAGCAAATACTGTTGTAAAGCAGGGAGCCAAGATTTACTTTAACCATGTAAATGAGTCAAGATATTTCAGGCCACAAGCCTAACTTGAATTTCCATCAAGAAGAGTCTCCTCTCAGCAGGTTGTGAAGTACATCTGCATGACTTGTCTAAACTCAGTGCTTGTCTCTCAGACAGCTAAATTTTGTTGAGAAGAAACCCTACTCTTCAGAGATGAAGTGATTTACCCTCCACTAAAATTGGCTGGATTACAGAGACCAGAGTTCAGTCCTCCAAGGCTAAAACTCTGGCCAGATGTAGAGATTACATTGTAGGTGTCTGCATTGGAACCAACCCTCAGGCAGCATTCAGGTTAGCAGAGAAAATCCTTTTATCTCAATCTGAGTTAGTGTGGTGGTTTAGGGCCAGCCTAAATCCCCAGACTAATTACACACATTCTGTTTTAACTCCTCTCCCTCCCTCCCCAACAGGG
>VYZU01046157.1:0-99357 GCA_013401355.1 Ceyx cyanopectus
CTCGCCTGGCACATGGCACCTGGGCGTGAGCAACAACAGCCCGAGAGGAAAAAGACAAGAGAAACAAACAGGTGTTGATAGGAGACAGGGTCACGTAGCTTGGGAACTGAGGTAGTAGAGAAGGGTGCGTTACACTGCATAAAGGATTCCCTTTAAAAGCATATTTTGTCTGCTCACATACACATCCTGCCTTAATTTGCCACTGCATTCCACATGTTCCCAAGCAGACCTGGTAATTCCTGTTTGTGAAACTAATTTAAATGTCATGGGGGGATAATAAACACTCCACTGCTGATATATTTACATTATTTATATTGGCATTTTTATGTTTACATTTTCATGTTCTTTATTCAATAACTTCATAAATTATATACTATATATATTAGGTATATTATGTACACACGTATCTACATATCAAGATAGATATACATAAATGGACAGAGAGCAGGTTTGAGGGATCCCTGACCCAAGGTGAGGCTACATACCTCTGCTTTTTTTAACATCCCATGGTAACCAGAGCCACAGTTTTGTTATGCAAAGCATTACCTTTTGTTTTAAAATGCCATTCAACAATTTCCTTACATTCCCCTCTAATTCTTACAAGAAATAACAACTCTTCATGCTCCACACTGTTCCAGATTGTATATACTTTGTCATTCTTCCTCAGTTCTCACCTGTCAGCTCTGAGCTGATACTTACCTCTCCTCTGGTGGGAAGACACACTCCTCCTTGCCCACCTCCATCTCACTCATAGTACTGCTATTTACTTTTTTAATAAGTCAGCAATAATGTCACATGCTGGTCTAAGTGTGTTTAGCTTCTTTCTTTTCCAACAGTGCTGCTACATTATAGGCTTACTAATGAGCACAGGATAGAGCTCTCCAAGCAGTGTGAGCAGGCAAACCAGCTCCCCATGGTTAAGCTGAAAAAGCAGCTCAGTGCTGGTGCTGTCAGGCTATTTGCCCCACAAGCCCAGTCAACTGATCTGAGAATGGAAACGAGTCTCTGCAAGTCTCCCCCATCAGGCAAACTGGGCTGCCAGTCAGCACACACAGGACATTTTAGCTCCTGTGAATGAAACATGAAACAATGTGATGCAGGCATGAAAAGACTTGCTAGTTCACCAGCCTCATCCATGCCTGCTGTGCTGACACATTAGCCTTTTGCCTGACACTACCTGTCCTTCCCAGTAGATGAGACCTGCTGGTTTTGCAGTGTCACACACCCAGCCAACTCCTGGATCAGTCCAGTTCTTCCTTACACATCCTTCTTCCCAGTGATTTAGAGGGAAAATTGCAGGGCCATGTTTCTGTGCTGGAACAAGCTGTAAGCAGAATGTTTGGTGTGGGTAGCACTGGGGTCTGCCAGGACTTGCCACCACCAACCTCTAACTGAACTGCCTGGGAGTTTGCTTTTGTGATTTCTCAAAGTGGAAATATGTTCAGGCCTCTGAATCTGCTTTTCACCTAGATTATTCAATCAGTACTGGCTGCTGTGTATTTCAGTTGTTAAGATATCAGCAGAATTCCCAACCTTACCATGATTAACAGGAAACTGAGGCATTTCTTCAGAAATTTAACTATACTCAGCATTGCACTTACACCCTTCAACAGGGCATTAAAAAGAACCTGTCAGACAAAGCCACCTTCTTAACAAAGCTGTGACAAGTACCCTATTTGAATGTTGCTGGTGAAACACCCCTTCTTCCTGAAAGACAAGGGGAAGGGGAGAAAGCAAAGGGACTAGGGTAGCTTGAAATCATCATCTGCATAACAAATGCAAAATGAACTCTGTAACCTTGCTGGAACTTTGAGAAAGGCATTTCTTCAGGACACATTTGGGCAGACAGAGACCAGGCAACTCAGTCCTTATGAAAAGTGAGCTTGTTCCTGCTTTAATTGTAGTCAAAAGGAAATGAGGGGAAATGACAAGGCTTGCTGTAAGGAAAGACTGGTTATTTTGCAATAATGATTTGCTTGCAGCTTTAAACCCCTGAAAAAAACCTACTTTAGGAGATGATTACTAACCCCCAAATGAAAAAAAGCAATTGCATAAAACAAACCAGTACACAATAGCTAAGACTCTTGTGGTTTATGAAGTATTATAAGTATTATCTTCATGCTTTTAAACAGTTAAAATATTTTAAAATTTGAAACTGATTTAGGAAGACTAAGCTGAAGTCATGTTGTCAGGTCTTTTATAAGAACAATATTAAAAAAAAAAAATGCTGAGTTTTGGAATCAGGAAATTCTGAAATCCACCAAATCCTGGTTAGGAATCCTTTGTGCTAACAATAAGAAACTAAAAGTACCCTGAGGAAGGTACCTAAGGAAAGAAGAAATACAAGCAAAAAGCAGTATTTGAAGGAAGATAACTTGAAAAAGTTTCAAGTACAACTGGAAATTACTTGTGCAATAGGTTTCTGTTCCTCTGATTTAGACTCTTCATACACACAGACAAAAGCAGTTCCTTGGGATCATTCAATACACACGAATGAGCTAAAACAACCAGACAGTGCTAAATAATTCCACAAGGAGAAGACTTGGACCAGCAGTTTTGAAGGTTTCCTGGAAAGCTGTGGAGGTAGATGTAGCTGTACCATGAAAAAAAAAAGTGTCAATTAATTTGCTTTGTTATCTGTGAAGAACAAGAAGAATTTGGGGCTGTGGCACATAAGAAATAGCAATAATGGATGTAGAGATTAACCTGTGAAGACAGTGAGTTCTCTCCTGGGGCTCCACACTCAAGGGACCCTGCTGTGGCCCTGATGACTCATAACACTGTGGGAATCCCTTTGTTACTGTGCATTTTGGTTTTCAGGTCTGGACTCCCATGTGTGGGTGAGCAGTGTGACTTTCCCCCACTGTTCAGGGGAATCTCTGTCAGGTGAAAGCTGCAGCAGCAACTTTCCATTCTCAGCCTGAAAGGATGCAATTCCCTGGTGACTACTTACTTGGGCCAGAACAGCATCACTTTGTGTTATGTTCTCAGTGAAAATCCATTTACTGCTGAAAGAAGTTATTGACATGCAACTTCTATCAATATGGCATGGAGACTGCAGACAGCTTTTCAGGATGCAGATTTGGTATCCCCTTTGGCATCAGTGGGCATTCGGCTGTTAAGTGTTGGGATTTAAACTCTGAGACAGAGCCTTTCCTGTGGCTGCAGCAGGAGCCCTTCATCTCACTGTTGCAAGAACATTTCCAACAGAATTCCTTCTTTTTTTTTCCATGTGACTTTCAACACTTCCTCCAAAATTTTACAAGTGTCCACAGACCCTAACCCTAATGAAAGAAATTGCATTTTTTTTGTTTAGCTAAATAACCTGGCCTTTTCACTCCAATTAGTGTCCACAGCAAATTTACTTTTAAAAGTCTTCAGTTCTGCTTTGGAACATATTGCAGCACAGTTGCTCACAGGTCTGCAGCAGGTGTGCTGTTGTCCTTAGCCATTAATTACTAACATTTAAATTATAGCTTCTTTTCCTTTTCAACACAGGTTTTAGATGCCAAGTGGAGGCAAAAAATAGCTTCCAGGTGCTGTCTCACTGCCAGCTGTGGTTAGTCCACCTTGGCAGACCCCACCAGCTGGGGGAACTACAGCAGTGAATCTCAGAAGCTTAACCTGCCAACTCCTGCTATCCTGGCAGGCATCATTATCCCTTCCTAAATATTTTATTAATTCCAATAGCTAAGACTATCTGTGTCAAAGAATACTGATAGTTTAGTTCTTTACTCAAGAGTAGGAGATCACTGTGGAAAGGTAAGCAAAATAAATTTCTGCTCAGGTTTCCAACCTGGTCTGTCCTAGAAATGCACATCTCTGTCACACTCTACTCAGTGGCCCTTAGACAGCAATGCAGGATTTGGCCTTTCCCATGTTTCATGTCCAGCCAACAGGACAAAGTCATGTTAACAGAGTTCAAATACATCTGTAAGAATGTTTTGTAAATGTGGGCAAAACAGTATCTTTTCCATCAAGAGAAACCCAAATAATTTCACCTTGCCTTATTCTGCTCTCTTTAGTTCATCCTGAAACAGGTGCTGAGTGTGGAAAACTTCTGCCTTTACATCAAATACAGCTAATGTTATAAACAGTAAAAAGCAGAGCCAGGTCCAGTCTTAGCTCCAAGCTGCAGGAAAGGGAGGGACATCAGTGACAGGACAGCTCTGCTCAGACAGTATTAAGGACAGGTTACCTGGAGCTCTGTCCTTCATGTCGTTCATGCACTCCTTGTAGTTCTTTGCAATCAAGGAATAGAGATGTGCTAAACTTGGCTTTTTCCCAGCTGCTACCAGGGCTTCAGCTGTGGCCAAGTGCATAATTGTATCATCGCTGACTTTCCAGCCTTGGATGCTGAAGTTGCCAAGTCCTCCCATCTCTGCCAGCTCCTTGTGGATGGCTGGGCCACTCTGCAGGAACTCCCATTTCCCATTGTAATAGCCCAGTGTGTCACCAACTGCACTCAGCACCATTGATGCCATATAGTTTTCCATCACCTTGGGACACAGTTTTTGCCCCAGGGCTGCTTCAATGAAGAAAACACTATTAAAAAAAAAAAAAAAAAAAAAAGGGAGATTGAAAATAAAACCTATTGCAGTTCAGTATGAGATTCTACTGCTAGGCTGCATCGCGCTGGACACAGATTCACAGATATTAAGGGCTGGAAGGGAGCTAGAAGATCATCTAGTCCAACCTCCCTGCCTGAGCAGGATCACTAGACCAAGTCACCCAGGAACAGATCCAGGCGGGTCTTGAGTGTCTCCAGAGAAGGAGACTTCACAACCTCCCTGGGCAGCCTGTTCCAGAGCTCTGGCACCCACACTGAGAAAAAGTTCTTCCTTGTGTTGACCCTAAACCTCTTGTGCTCCAACTTGCACCCATTGCCTCTCGTCCAGCCTAGACACCCAGCCTGCTGCACCCTCAAGGGCCATGCTTCTTCACAGTACAGGTTTTCCCATGGACCATCAGCCACACCCACCCACCAGTGGGTACACATAGGGCAGCCCAGGGCAGCCAGGGACAGCTGGCCATGTCCTCCCAGGGTGGTGGTGGCAGCCCAGGCTCATGCTCTGTGTTGTAGCTGGGTCACAAACCAAAAAGTCGAGCAAGACTGCAGACGTGTGCAGTCTGCGTGACCCTGTTCAACACGTTTTTGCATGCGGGAGGGAGGTTAGACCGGCACCCGACCCCTCTTGTGCCCTGGGGTTAGATAACGTGAGGCTGAGCTCGCTCCTTCGCGGGGCCTGGCAGGGGCGATGTGCACAAGAGGCGCTGGGCAATTCCTGACCATGCTCTGCGGGCCGGCTGAACCCGCAGGCACCCGCACACGCCGAGATGGCCGCCCCGGAGGGTTCCTCCAGCCGCGCCCCTCCCCGCAACGCACGCTCCGCCTCACAGTTTGTTTTGCTTCACGGCACGGTGCCGCTTGGGAGAAAGAGAGGCGGGGGAGGATGGCGGGACCAGCAAAGGTCGAACCGCGGATCGATTTTTGCCTCCCCGGCCTCCGCGGGTACTTACGCAGCCAGCCCTGCGAACAGAGCCTGTCGGGACCTGACCCCGCTGGGTCGCGGCGAGCGGCTCCCCGGGGACATGCGAGGGAACGGGGCGGCCTCTCGGAGGGGTCCTCTGGACGGCCCTTGTCCTTCGCCAGCCGAGGCGAAGACTCCCAGAGGAGTCCAGCGAGTCTCCGGGCCGCCCCCAGCTGAGCCCCTGGGGCCGCTGCTGCCTGCTCACGGTCGCGGTGTCCCCTGCGCAGCCCGAGGGCCCGGAAGCCGGGACTTCGCTTTCGTTTTCTTGGCGCCCTCAGGAGCACGACCGGCAGCTCAGAAATGAAGCTGCCTCATCGAAAGTCAGGGCGTGAAAACGAACTGGTGTATTTAATACCGAAAAATAAATAAATAAACAAAAACCAGTGCTTGTATTTTTTGTCTTTATGTGTTCCTCAGTGCTGTAAGCCATTACTTGAGTACCTTGAGTACTGGGTTCTGTTCTGGGTCCCTGCAAGAAGGACATGGATTTGCTGGAGCATGTCCAGAGAAAGGCAATGAAACTGGTGAAGGGCCAAGAGCACAACTCTTGATGCTGAGGGAACAGGGATTGTTTAAGCTGGAAAAAAAAAAGGCTTAAGATAAACCTTACTGCTCTCTACATCTACCTGAAAGGAGGGTGTAGAGAGGTGGTGCTCTGTCTCTTCTCACAAATAACAAGAGATAGGCCAAGGGGAAGTGGCCTCAAATTGTGCCACGTGAGGTTTAGGTTAGACATTAGGAAAAAAATTCTTCACAGAAAAGTTTGTCAGGTACTGGAACAGGCTGCCCAGGGCAGTGGTGGAGTCACCATCCCTGGAGGTATTTAAAAGATGTGGAGAGGTGGTGTTTAGGAACATGGTTTAGTGGTGGACATGGCTGTGCTGGGTTAACAGTTGGACTCAGTGATCTTAAAGGTCTTTTTCCAACCTACATGATTCTGTGATTCTATTGAAACTGGTCCTTAGTTGCATGTGCAGCCCCCCTCCTCCTGGCTGAGACCCAGATGGATTGGCCACCTCCTGGGTGGGAGCAGGGCCCTATCCAGACCCTGCTCCGTGTCTGCCCTGGAAGGAGATCAGGTGTGGGGCTTTCCTCAGCCTTGGGTTTTCTTTCCCCTTCCTTTTCCAGCATTCATTCACTGCAGCCTGAGCTGTTCTCCAGCCTTTTGTAGGAGGCTTTGCCTATGCACCTGCCCTGTCCCGTGGTGTTTCAGGGCAGTGTTCTCCCCATAACCTCCAATATGGCCCAGCTCAGCCCATTGGTGAGCCCAGCCTCTTCCAGACTAGGGCTTGTCTTTGCTGTGTCCAATGGTGTTGCTTTGTGTCTTGAGGTGCTTGGTGATCTCATTGCCTTGCTTTATCTGTGATTTTTAGTGATAGTGGTGGATAGGTGGCTGATGGCCCCTGGTGAATGGGGGAGGAAGGAACAGGAGCAGGAAGCAGGATGGAGCATGGCTGGGGCTGCATTTTGCAGAAGTCGAACCTTTTTGCCAGTTGGTGGTCACTTGATGTTCCTCACACCAGCTCTCCAGACCTCCAATTCACCCCAGAAGGTACCAGCACCTCTTACATGAAGGAAAAAAAAAAAATCCCTCCGTGCCCCATGCTTATGAGACAAAGCGGTGGTAGTTTTTGAGCTGCAGCCCTGGGGGATTTCAGGGCAATCATGAATGTAGTGCTGGGTCAGAGCAGAGTCCCTGGGGAATTTGGGGGCAAGTGAGAGCTGGGGCTGTAGTGTGGCCTTGGGGAATTTCAGGTAGCTGAGAGCACGAGGCCGTGTAGGACCATCCACCCCGACAACTGCAGTGCCCATTCAGATATCTTCTGCTGCTCTACACCCCTCTGCAAAACCTGGAGTTTGAAAAGCATCTGGTAGAGAAAACAGCAACAGAAAAGGAAGTGGGAAAAGAAGCTGCCAGCATCTCAGTGCTGCCAGTGCTGCCTGCTGAACTTTTCTGCTTCTCTGCTTCATTATCACTTGTTTTATATTGAACTGCTCTGAATTTACTAAAGTTATCACAGCGCTTCAAAGTAAAGTGAAATTTTTCTATCCCGAGGTTTGGGGCCACAAGAGGGAAAACCCCTCCTGCTTTTGGTTGGCTATCTATGGGGAGCAGCTTCTGCTGCAGCCCAAAGAGCAGAGTTGCAAGGTTCCTGAAATAGGAAGATGGAAGAATGCCTTTGCATCAGCACACAATGCCTGCGGCACTGAGGTCTTTTGATCTCATCCTTACTTTCTGGTTCTTGAGCTCTTTCAGCTTCCTAAAAACTGAAACCAAGATGTGCAATGCAGTCGGGTGACATCTGAGGTATGTCACAGAAAACATTGAAGGCTTCTTGCTTTCTGTCAGGGAGCACCTCCAGCTCCAAGGAGATGCAGGGTAGCATTGCCCTGACTAACCCCATGGCACAAGGTGGCAGGCATGACCACTCTCCCCACCTTTGCAAGGGTGGCCTTGGTGTTAAGATGTGCAAAGAGTTAAAGACTCACCATGTTGCACCTTTCTGGAGTTTTTGTTGTATTTTTTTTTTAAACAAGAATTTAGGCTGTGGTGGACCAATGGCCTGGGTATGCCTTCTGGAAAGTACCACCTTAGAGCAGCTCACTGACATGCCCCTGCCATGTGTTGGACACTGTGGTTAGCACTCACTTAGACTCAGAATTTTCCTTCATGTGGAAAAAAAGGGTAATTCTTTCTGACAGAAAAAAAAAAAGTGCCTTTCTAGATGAGCCCAAGGTTGAGGGCTCCTATTTGGAGGGACTGTGAAGGGTAGAATTGCAGTGCTGAAGCCACATGCTGATTTAGACCCCGTGGGACATTTCCTCAGAACTATTATCAAGCCTTGAGGCCAAGAGCTGGAAAAAGGTGGACATTAAAAATTCACAGTGCACCATCTTAGAGATGGCTGTGCCCCTATTCTAGGTTCTACAGCTGTCCCCAAAATGGGACTGCAAGGGAAAATCTGGCATTCTCAATTTTTCACCTCTCCAATTGATCTTCTTCGGGTGACTTTCCACTGGATCTTCTGGGGCCCTTAACCATGTTTCTTTTGGACCAGTGCCAACCTCTTCACAGTCTCTCGTTCTTTTAATAGCTCTTTTTTCTCCGTAATGACAGCAGGCTTTTTTGTTTTGAGCGGGGAATATTTCTGGGCTTACCCTAGTTCTCAGTCGCCAGGTGCGTGTCTGTCTTTGTCACTGGCTGGTAAATAATAAAATAACAATAATACTCTGTAACATTCAGAACAGGGGCAGCAAAAGACTTGTCAACCCTGGGACATGGACAGCTCAGTGTGGCAAGCCTGGGCAGTGCTGGCTGCTGGGGCAGCAGGTGCTTCTGGCTCTGGGCCTTCTTCATCCTATGCAGCAGGGCCTCACTTTCTCCAGTGAACCCTGGTGGGGTTGTGACCCCTCACTTCTTGCTTGATTTCCTATAGTGATGACAGCAGGGGGCCTTTACCTCCCTCCATCCTTCCACAGTTAGAGGTGAAAAAGGTGGTGAGAGACATGGGTGCCCATGTGCCTGGGGCAAAGCCAGTTGCAGAGATGCTTTGGCCCTTGGGACCGTGCAGGGACAGGGAACAGCAAGAGAGGTTTTGAAGGGGTTGGCTGAATCAAGTGTTGGAGATGGCAGCTGAATAAGCACCTCTGGGTAACTGAGTTTCAGAGAATACTAGACTTTGGCCTCTTATTCAAGAAACCAGACTTCATTGCAGAATTATTCACCTCTTTCTTTCCAGGATTGCCTTCTTCCATGAACCATGTGAGAGAGGGTCTGGCTCGCTGTCCAGGGCAAAAGGGAAACTGTGGAAGATTAATGTGATATGCTCATTGTGGCACCTACCACTCTCCTCAGACTGCTTCCAAAGTCCCTCTTTAACACGGATTTTAAAAGAATAATTGAAAGAATACACACACATCAAGTCTAGATGTTTCAAAGAACATAAATCCACAGGGTAGAAGACAAGCAGGGTAGTTGCTTTACCACAGAGAGAGGCACTGCAATGCTGCCTTAGGACAACCAACAAGGTCAGTGACACAGGAAACATCTCCTGGGTGAGCTGAGGGTGGTGATCTCCTCTCCTACCTCTATCAAAAGTAGCTGCAGACTCATCTTTACTGCCTTTCCATTGAGTTTATAGCTAGCATGTTGGCAAATGGGAGTGTGGGGGAACAAGGACCACCCCAGCAGGCTGTAGGTCCTGCTTTCAAACCTGGGGATGTCAGTGAAGCAATCCCAGCCAGCTTCTGTGGACCTGGGTTTTGGACCAAATGGTGGCTCTGAGGCTCCAGGGCTGGCAGGCTGGTTGTTCCATGGTGTACATCAAGTGAGATTTTCACTTTTGTTTGTGTGCCAGTGCTGGCACTGTGCTCCCCACCTGAAGGAGATGGCATCTGCGAGCCTGCATTGCTTGTCCTTTCTGCCACTTTCTTTCCATGAGCTGCTGGCAGTTATGTCCTTGGCCTTTCTGAGTGTATTGGGGCAGAGGGACTAGGAGGGATCATCAGGGAGGTGTTGTGCCTGAAGGCAGAGGGGCTCATCAAGACTGCCTTACAACAACTCTCAACTCACAGCCACCAGCAGGCTAAATTTGGAGGTTCTTGACACTTCCCAATGAAGATAAGCCCTAGTGGGATGTGGTGGGTTAACTGTGGCCAGACTCTCGGTGGTGAGAGGGGAGAAGGTTTCATCATGCTGTAGGTTTTGAAACAGTGATGCTCTTCCTGCATCATGGAAGCAGAGATATTTGAAATGTTAAATGTGCTCTCTGCTTTGACAGGAGGTTTCTCTTTTTGGTGTGAAAAGATGCAGTCTGGGGAACATAATTGCAGTGAATGCTGTAGAAAAGATGTGTCAGGTGCAAGGAATGTGAGAAACAGCTGCAGGAGAGGGAGTTCAGCCTTCTGGGATGGGAAGCACAGCATGTCTTGCAATGCTAGGCATAGCTCTGCTGAGGCTCCTGTTGTTGCAACAAGCAACAGATGAGCCAAGCACATGTGGTTCACACAGGCAACATGTGCTTCTACAATGCAGTGGAGGTGAGTAAAATACTTGACTCCTCCAAAAACTACTGCTGTTCCTTTTTTTTCTTCCAACTTTCCATCCTCCCAGCTGCATGCATCCAACTTCTGCTATGAGGGTCATTGGTGGGTGTAAAGCCCACCTGGCCCTCAGTCCTGCCAAAAGAGAGTTAGGTGAATGTTAGAATTAGTGTAAAAGCAAGTGTGGGAAAGGAACTAGGCTGGGGAGTAGGGTCTCTCTTCTGCCAGCAAATTGTGTGTTCAAGCTGTTTGAGGAAATCACAGGTTGAGAGCTTAATTTGAGAGAGGAATAGCTGGAGGTACAAGCTGAGGTCTGGGGAAACAGGCGGATGGGAATGGTGCTCAGAAAATCCCATCAGCTTATCAGGGAGCACTTAGACCAACAGGACCTGCCAAGCTGAAGGGTGACTTTCCATTGCTTGAATGACTTAAACTGAGACTGGGCAAAATCCTAGGTATGGTAGGTTAGGAAAAGCCCTGTGGTGGCTTTGAGTTATTTGATCGGGTTGTTATTTTCTACTACAATGATTTTTCTGATGCTGGGCTGTGACCTGAGCTTTATCTCCTGCCTTTCTCTTCTGTCTATTCCTTCACCAGCTCCCTCTAAAACCTGGGAATTACTCCTACTTTTGGTCTTATACCAAATGAACAAAGTGGTATGAGAATTAGTGGGAAAAGGCTTAGAGACAGCAGAACACAACATTTGAAAGGTTACTTCTGCATTTGCTTCTTCATGAATTGGATTTCAGAGAATTGGGAAGTACTGGTGTGTGATAGAAGAGGAACATATGAACAAGACCACCAAATGCCCTGTTTTATCCATTAGTCTGACAAGGCTTAAAAATATCTTCCTGCTTCTTTTCTGTACTTACGCACTTTGTGTGATGCAATTCAACAGTGCCTTGATGCACGAAGAAGTCCTCCTGGAAAGAGGAGCAGGGACATGTTGTAAGGATAAGACATTAACTGCTGGCCTCCCCTTTTGCAGCTTCACCCTCACCCTGTGCACATATCCAAACTCACAGGGGAGCAGAGCTTTTCGAGGAGGTCACCAAACTGGGGTGCTGTGTTTAGCACTCTAGTGTTTTCCCACTGTGACCCTAGTCTGCAGAAAGGATGGGCAAGCTCTTGACAGCAGTTGCTAAGCTGCTAACAGTGAAACCTCTTGCTCTTAAAGCTGGGATAGCATTTGAGATCAGGGAGGAGGTGGTCTGACTCCAATCTTCCAGGTGTGTGACTGCACAAAGCTGTGAGACAGTGTAAGAGGATACATTTCAGGGAAAACCACAAAAATACTTGATTGGTGATATGTGTCAGACCATGTGTTGTCAAAAGTCAGTTCAAAGTTAAGAAAATCACAACTCCAGGAGACAGAGAGGGGCATGGGAATAAGAATACTGCTCCTCTTGTAGGTCCTGTATTGCTGTGTCCATACTCCCCCAGTGACAGTGGCTCTGCACTGCCTTCGAGCAATTGCTTCTGCTTGGAGCAGAGGAGAAAATAACACTTGTGCTGCCATTCTGTACCTAAGACCCCTTCCCTGTGCTGCACCCCACACACTCAGCAGCAGGAGCACCTGAGAGCTTCTTGCTGGACATGGATGTGACAAGAGCGTGAGCTCAGGGGTCAGGCTTTGTGTCAGAGCAGTTGTTTGCTGGGTGTGGGAGACATACTGGTCTCCAGTCTGTCAAAGCTGCTGTCACGCTGGAGTAGCTTGGGAGCAGTAAGAGGCAGAGGAGTGTGAGATCTCTCTGCATGCTGTTCAGTCATCTGCTTGCTCTGAGACTTGTGCTTGGGAAGTGAAATGTTGCTTATCCCATCCTTAGTCTCCAGAGCCTTCTCATATTTTTTCTCTGGGTATCCCTGCCGTGCCAGCCACTTTGATGTAACCTAGCCAGGCATGGCTTGGCTTGCCTGCCATAGTGAAATCTGTGAGGCCACGCTTGGACTGACACAAATGTGTCCAGCCATAAACAAGGCTGGTGTGAGGAATCTGTGGGTTCTTTGTGCTGTAGCCAGGAGGAAGCAAACCAGAAGAGCTGATTGCCTCCTTGCTGAAAGGAGGCTGTTGTACACGTGAGTAGTGGTAGGAAGAAGCGAGGGGCAACATCATCCCTCAGCTCAGGAACTGACATGTGAAAATACAGTCCAGTGGTAAGGATTTCTACCAGCACAGAGAAAAGTGGCAAAGGGCTTTGCTATAAGAAACCAAATGTGGAAAGGTGTATGAGCTGGGATGTCCAAGCAGCCAACCATCCTGACGTCAGTAAATGGGAAATGAGATAAAGTGCAAAATCAGTTTACCAAGGCTCTGTCATGTCAGGCTAGTAGGTTTATTTTGATAATTGACTCTGTTGACAGAGGACTTTGGAGAGGCAGTCCTTGAAGTGCTACAGGCAAAGCCATTAAACTGGAGAAATGGGAGCAATGTGAGCATTGTGAGGATTTACCTAGGGAAGGGATGTCAGGGGGTTGTGCCTCAAGGGAAGCGAGCAGAGTGGGAAAGGGTTATTAATGATGCTCCTCAAAGGGGTGATCTTATTTACCCAGCAGGTAAACAAGCTCTAATCTGATTTGGTCAGATCTGAAGGGCAAGTCACTGCAAAGATTGCTTAGGCTGCAGCACAAGGATAGCTGAAGGCACCAAGGACTCAAATAGGGATGAAACGGGATGAAAGTCAGCAGCACAAAGTGCAAGTTTGTGTGTGCAAAGAGTAGCTGTAAAATGCAGTGCTCCCACCTTGTCCTCTAACTTTCAGAAATGACAGAGGAAGGGGAGTTTCCAAAGATGATCTTAGGGTTGCTGGCAGTGCTTGCAGCCTTCTAAAGGTCCTCACCATGGCACAGCCTCCTTCTGAAGGTTTCACACTTCTGAAAACCAGGACTTGGCTGTGGAATGCCAGATAGGGACTCCACACCACAGCTGCCAAACAGCACAGACACAGCACCTGTACTGTGGGATTGCTTGGTCTCTTCTCGTGGCTTTTCATGAGCAAGTTTAGATCTCGGGCTGCCCCTCAGTCTTTTTTGTGCCCTAAGTGGAAGACCAGGTGTATTGATAGAGGAGTTGAATTAAACAGACAGTTAAACACTCACAGTCAGTGTATGGTGCAGCTGAAGGAAGACACAACTAAGTGAAACCTTTGGAGGAAGACACAATCTCTTTGCCTCAGAGTTCCAAGGGCATCCATAAAAAAAAATATTATACCCATGTAAAGGGGGAAGTCCCACAGCTCACACTTACAGAAAATCACTCTTTTTTAGGTTCAAAGGGAAAAGAAATAAACCAAAGCTGGACACCACATTTTGGTTTGAGGTTCAGATGTTTTCAGGTTTGGTTCTTGTTTTAAGCTTTGGGGCCTTTTGCTTGTGTTTGTTTTCTCCTGAACTCCCCCTCCCACCTTCAAATGTCAACATGGCAGGTTTCTGGAATTGAGTCCTTTTGAGCTTTGCTTCCTTAAAGCCCAGATTTTGCACTTCCCATGGTGCTGTCTGATCTGTGTGCACACTAGAACGAGCGATGTCTGTGGGTGCATCCACAAGGACAGATAAGTAGCTGTCTCTCAATAAGAAAATATGCCAAAAAAAAAAGAAAGTGTTTGGCAAGAAAAGTGCTCCCACTTGAGGAGTGACCAGTCTGCAGGTTGCCAGCAAAGCCTCACTGCAGATGGAGCTTTTGGCAGCTTTCTGTAGTGATTCCTCTACCGAGCACATGCAAACTGAAACCAGCTAGTGCTTCTTAATGCACATAAGGGCATATTTTTTCAAAGGGGCAGAAAAAAGCAAAGGCCCTGACAGTGCTCTTCTGACCATTGAATTTCTTGTTCCAATGAAGAAACAAGCCAGACCTCCATAAGAATAAATAGGCACAACATCAGCACAAGATAAAAATGCTTCTTATTTTCTTACTGTTAGTCTTAGAAATAGATGTTTCTATTCTTTTTTTTTTCTTTCTTGGTGGATTTTTTAATGGATGAGTCTAAACCGTATCTGTTGTATAAAACTTCATCCCAGCAGTGCTAATGTCTTTAAAATTAAGCCTAAGCACAACCAAAGTAGAGGATAACAGTGCCTAGCAGCACTGATTACAGGTAGTGCTTTCAGCTCTGCTTTTAATCAAGGGTAATAATTCTGCTCTTTGGGCATGCTTCCCATTGAAATCCGTGTTGCATTATACATACAAATCTGTGCAGAATGATATTCACATTTATTGAGCTTGTCTATAGTGGGAGATTGCAGGTAGGAAGCTGGGCTGCAAGGCAGCATTGATTCCAATTAACTCGTCATTTACATGCTCTCAGTGGGCAATGGGTGTGATTTGCATTACTCCATTCTCAAAGACAGGAGAGGTTTGAACACAGTTGTGTAGGTGAAATTACATATGACAGTCAGAGCTGATTTAATGCCCAGCTTTTGCTGACAGAAATGTGTCCCCTCTGCTCTCAGTCCACCAGATCCCACTGCTGATGCTGGTTCTTGGGCTTGTTTAATATTTCAGTAAACAGATATAACAGAGAAAGATGGCCAATAAAAGCAAGTTTGTTTAATTTTTTTCTTTGCTGGGTTGGGTTTTTGAACCAGATTCCAAGAGTGCACTGAGGGATAAAAGTTCTAGGGTGACATTTTTTTATCTCTCTGATCAACTGTATGGAAGTAATTATTGGGATTTCTGCAAGCCTGCATCTTAGAAACTAAGCATCATGTGAACCAACTGTGGATTACTAAAATCAAAACAACATTCTGACAAGCAAAACCCACTTGCACATTGCCAACTTTTAGTCATATTGACAGATTCCTCAAGTTGGCAGGACAAATGCCCAGCAGACCTCATGTAGAAGGCAGATCTAAAGAGCTACTTCTCAAACATGCTACTTTATAGTTTGCTTCATTCCTCTCTACCTGAAGGGAGGTTGTAAGCAGGTGGGAGTTGGACTCTTCTTCCAGGCAACCAGTGACAGGATGAGATGTCATGGCCTGAAGCTGAGCCAGGGGAGGTTTAGGTTGGATATTAGGAAGCAATTCCTTATGGAAAGGGTCATTAGACACTGGAATGGGCTGCCCAGGGAGGTGGTGGAGTGGCCATCCCTAGTGGTGTTTAAGGAAAGATTGGATGTGGCACTTAGTGCCGTGGTCTAGCTGGGTGGTGTGGTGTCAGATCTTAGGCTGGACTTGATGATCTCAAAGGTCTGTTCCAGCCTCAACAATAATTCTGTGTAATTCTGTGTAATTTACACGTGGATTTTTATATCCTCAGGGCATCATGTTGACACACATGTTTAAACGTGTATTTGCTTATGTTTGCACACTGTCAGTTTCTCATTTTCAGTGTGGTTTCATTATTAGGGCAGCTTCAAATTCTGTGGACCTCTGCAAAACCTCCAGGACTGAAGTCCTCAGAACTCACCCCCATATGGTCATCTCTGAAGCCAACTCAGAGCCTTACACTTTCCTCCCCAGCGAATGCAAGGTCCGGCTCAGTTCCATAGGCAGCACAAAGCACCACAGTCCTGTCTGGATAAGAACCAGGCTGAAAATCATCTTCCCCATGACGCAGTCACTTGTGCCAAATAGCAAACTGCCTGATTAGGCAGGCTTTGCAGGGACCTGGCTGTCCTCAGCTGCACTCTGCTGATGCCTGGAGCAGGGAGCGCAGGTGCCCTGCCTGCAGGGAGAGACCAGACTCCAGCAGCCTGCTGAGGCAGGGGAGCAGGGCAGGGAGCACGCTGTAAATGTGCACCCGGGCAAGCCACACAGCAGCCCCCTGAGGTCTCTTCAGTGTTCACTCTTTGCTGCATTTAAATCTCTTCTGTGTAGCAGCTCCTGCACAGCCTGCTACTGCTGAAGGCTGGGAGTCCCTGGCTGGGAGGGTGGGCACAGCCACTGCAAGCAGTGCAGGCTGCTTCACTGAGGAGAACTGAGAGACTTGGTCTAGATGATCCTGCTCAGGCAGGGGGGTTGGACTAGATCTTCTAGGTCCCTTCCAGCCCCTAATTTCTGTGATTCTGTGATCTACTGCTTTATCTTCACATACTGGGATGGGAACTGTGGAAGATCATGTTCTCCTTTACAAGCAGATGAACCACCTCTGCTGTAAGAGAAGAGCTTGCAGGAACTAGCCTTGGAGGGGGGGTGTGTGGATGAGGTCAACTTGTGTGCTCGTGGGGCAGAGACCCACTCATTCTTTCCTGCATGGACCATGTGAGCTCTTCTACATGATGATAACACAGTGATGCCCCACAACAAAAAAAGTGGGTCCCCTACAGCAGTTTGGGTAACTGAAGAAGATTCATCCCAGATTATCAAGGCAATTTTGGTTTTGGCAGAAAGCCCTGGTGCTTTAAGCAGCAAAAAGCAAACATCCACAGTAATCAGGACAAAGTTATATTTGCCAAACCATGTGGGTGCATTTTGCATTTACTTTACTAGAATTAATTTTCCATATTCCCCCCTCTCTGCTTCTGAGTTCAGAAGATTTTTTAAACATTTTATTCATCACTCCTGACTTACCATGTCACAGCAGACATACTGCCTGTGCTTTCTAATGCACCATGTCACCAAAGCACATTATCTGTCTTGCATGGCCAGTCTGGCACCAAGCAGTGCTGCTTGCCCTGGGCATTGCTGGACTCAGATCCCAGCCTGGCACTGTGCTTGTGCTACTTATCCCAGCACTCTTTGATAGCAGCCACTCTCTGGCTTGGTCTTGTGAGGGCAGAGTTTGGCCATTTGGATTACTGAGGTAAGCAATCTGTGGATTTGACTGTGATAATGTGATAATGGGAAATCAAGTGGATTTTCCATGTGATAATGGGAAATCAATTTTGTCTAGCTTGGATGTTACCTGACTGCAAAGCTCTTAGCCCTCTGAAAGGCCTTCCCCAGCATAGAAACCACTCTTGGAGGCCAGAGGACTGCTGATCTCTGGAGCCTGAAGAACAAAGGTGCACCAAGCCCAGAGGGCACGTGGGCAAACACTGGCTCCAAGCCCATCTCCCATGTTTAAAATGGCTTTCACAAGTCCAATGATATCTTCCTTGGGCCCAGCATGGTGGAGGAGCATAGTACCTAGGAGATGATGCCAAGGGAGGGATCACCAGCAAACATGCAACCTTTGCTGAGCACAGGTTGAGGACTGAGCCTGGCACGGGGACACTGTCTGAGATTTCCTTGTTCAGTTGGATTAATCATCAAATTCCAAACCCCTTGAAGTGGACCTTCTTTGTATGAAACTGGTTTTGAGAGCTCTCAGTGAAGGGTCTAAGACATAAGAGGGATGGGGTCCCTCCCAAGCTCTGAGGGGTTCTATAACATATGTCCTGCTGTGCTGAAAGTAGGTTGCAAAAGTGAAACCTGCCCTTGTTTCTTTTAAGTCCTCTTTTGTTCTGTAAACAAGACCATACTTTAGCTCTAATCTGTGCTGTTATGAAGCATTTAACTTCTCCAAATCCTGCCATCTTTACATTCTGAAGGTTGAGGACAGCTAGTGGGAAAAATGAGAACAACAAAAAAATCTCAGGCTGTGGGGATTTTGTTATTGTTATTTTCCTTGATGACAGTGATTTTCTGTAATGTGAAACTGTTGGGTTTTCCTTTTTCCTCACTAAGTTGTTTTGTTTGGTTGGTTTTTTTTCTTTTGTTTGGCAATGTGTAGGGGACAGCCTGTCTTTGTGTGAACGACTAAAGTGCTCAGGATTCTGGGACACCTTTGGCAACTGCCTTCTGCCCTTCTACAAGAAAACAAAAAAGGTGTCATTTGCTTCCACTGATGAGCAGGTGGGTGTTACCAGCTGCATTCAGTTCATTGCTCGTGTACCTTGTATTCCACATGCTGGCATTGGAGCCATCAAATGCTGACAGGACAGAAGGAGATGGCCTTGAGTTGTGCCAAAGGAGGTTTAGATTGGATATTGAGAAAGATTTCTTCACCAGAAGAGTTGTCAAGCACTGGAAAAGGTGCCCAGGGAAACTGCTGAGCCTTCATTCCTGGAGGTATTTAACAGAGATGTAGACATGTTGCTTAGGGACATGGCTTAGTGGTGGGATTGGCAGTGTTAGGTTAACAGTTGGACCCAATGATGTTAAATGTCCTTTTTAACTTAAACTATTCTAGAATTCTATGAAAAACTTCCTAAAAAAATATTATTCTGCTTTGCAAAGGGACCATTTCACCAAGATATTTTTAGGGCATTGTGCAGGCACTTTTTGGTGATGATCTCTGGAAACATCTTGGATACTTCCCATTCAACCTGGATATTCTTATATTAAAAGCATGAAGATGTACTTCTAGTTTACATTAACACAGGTGTCTATTCACATTAAAAACAATAAAAGGGATCTGAGTTCTGTAGGAGGGAATGAATTCTCACCCATAAATAGGTGCTGTGTTTTAGTGTTATTTACCCAATTCTGCCCCTTCTGGTATTTCTCTGAGATGTCAACTGAGAAATAGGGGGAAGTCATTTTTTGGGTTGTTTTTACCAATATCTAAATGTTAAAAATAATGATGTTTGAGTGTGCTGGAAATATATTTCTGAAGTGATGCCTCTGCTATTCAGAAAAAAGCTGGTGATGTCAATGGGTCTGCAGGAAAAATCTAGCAGTGATATATTTGAACAGCAGTCCCTTTGAGTGTAATGAATTTCTACCACAAGTGCTGATTAGTGAGATTAATTTCCTCTACGTAGCACACACTCTGCAAAATTTCACTTGCCTTTTCTGCTTTTTTTCCTAGTGGTTTTGTGTGAAAACAAAGGAAAAACATGGGGTGTGTGATGCTCTCACATCTTCCTCTTTTCCACAGTAACTGCTTTTAGCAGAATTTAAATGCTCTTTCTTATTAAATCCAAGCTTCCTTTTTCAGCTTGCATTGCTTCTTCTACCCATTTAAACTCATTTCTGAAGCACACATAGGTGAAATGCTGAAGGCCTATTAAAGTGTGTGAGAAAGCTTATTCCTATGGGATTTTGCTGTGAATTAGTGGGCTTATGTTACCTACTACAGTGCTCATAGAAAGGAATCTCTTCTGAACTTTGACTTCAATATGTATGAGTCCTTCAACCTTGTTAGCATCCTGAGAATGCATAATGCCTCTTCCCTTGAAGAGATGCCTTCCTAGAATCAAAGGTATGTGCTTAGGGAAGCTTTAAGTGATGGAAAAAATATTACTTCTGCCTCTGATCAAAGCAGAACAAAGCACTTGATGCCTACAGTCTCTCTGTTATTGCAGTCTCCTTGCAATCAGGGAGCTTTCTGAAGGAGAAGGTACCAAGGCCGATGATACCCAGAAAAAGAGAAGGGAGTTCTGCCTGAGAATAGTGCCTGTAAATTCAGCCATCTATCTGACATCCAGGCAGCCTTAATGAAGTGATTAGCTGCTGGGGGTTCCTCTGTGGGTAAGAAGGGGTTACCAGCCTCCTTGCTACAGACTAGCAGCTGATTAACTCCATCTATTTCCCTGGGACTGCTCATCTAAACTCAGGGTTAAACTCTGAGGAAGAAATGCTGAAACGTGGATGTAACAGGCTGGAGTTTCACTCTAGTTGTAATATGTTAATGGAATAAATATTAAAAAATCAAAGGTTGAATTTAAAATTAAGGTGAACGAGATGATAAACTGTACAGCTATGACAAGGTTGCCAGTAACTATAATGATGCAGGATAAATGACTGGACTGGGAGTAGAAAGTGTATGGGCTCACCTGACTTGCAGAGAGGCAGAGGCCACCCTGGCCTCAAAGCTAGGACTGTGACTTGGGAAACCAATGTATCAATGACTATATTAATGATTATTTTTTCTTGAGTACCATGGAAGCACTTGTATATAAACACATGTCCTTTGCATTGGAAAATCATGCTGGTGGTCCTGTTAGAAAATGCATGGGTCAAGTACTAATGTACAAGATTTAAATGAGAGCCCAAATCACAAAGCATACACACTGGAAACCCTGCTTTGAAGAGACACAGAATCCCAGTCTGACTCAATGCAAGCTCTGCTCTTGCTATTGAGTCAGCTATTTCATATACAGTGATTTATATTTTTTTCCCTACGGAAAAGTTGTAACATGTTTTTGTTCTGATATTTGATTTCTCTATAGAATACTACCTGGTTAATTATGTAAAATAAAACTCTGATTTGTATTATGAGCCGATAAACCAAATTAACTTCTGCATTAGTCCATCTAATCCATTTAATTCAAGGAAGCTAAACTGAAGAAAAACATAGTGCCAAATTGTTTCTGATAAAATGGATGCATTTGGTTTAAATCAAAGTAATTCAAATTAGCAAGCCAGAAGCCTGCATTTAAATAAATTATTTTAACCTTGGTTTGCATTTGCACTTTTTTTTTCTCTCTTGGAGAAAATCAGGTTTCACACCTGAAGATGATGGTGTGGTTGGTTGTCTGAGAAAAATATTAAAAAAAAAAATTAAAATTAAACAAAGCAGGTGTTTAACTTAGTTGCATTTTAAACACTGACTTGAGAAGCCTCCCTGGTGCTGGTGCTGCCCAACACGTACCCTCAACGCCCACTCTTGCAGGCAGGGCGCTTTTCTTCCCCCAAACCCTCCTGCCCCTTTGCTTCAGGAGCATCCATCCCAGCACGGGGCGGCGAAGGCGGCACCTGTGCCTGCCCCTGGCCGGCGGGGGCGGCGGGCGCCGCAGCCTCACTCACGCCCTGCGAGGAAGCTGTGGGCGGTGTGAGGCAACTTATGAGGCCGAGACCCCGCCCGCCGCCCCGTCTTCCCCCTGTGACCCGGCGGGGAGCGAGTGTCTCAGCATCCCTGCGGCAAGAGCGGGGTGCCCATGGCCCGGCACTGAGCCCCCTGCCTCTTCCCCGCCTGTGGAGGGAAGCGGGGCAGGCTGGGCTTGTGCTGGTGGCTCTCGGGGGTGGCAGTAGGTAGGAAGGAGAGGGCGGCGGCGGTGGGTGCTGCGGCTCCTCGGGCGCCGTTCCCCTGACTGTGCCGCTCTCCTCTTGGCCCAGAAGCTACGGGAAGATGGCGTGTCTGCCCTCTGCCCCAGCGGCACCCGCGCTCAGGAGCTGCCTGGGGCTCGGGCTCTTCGTTCTGCTCTGCCTCAGCTTTGGTAAGCAGGGCTGGCTGGTGCGGGGGTGCGGGAGGCGGAGTGCTGGCCTCGCAGGGGATGCTGACCCCCGGAGCCAGGGTTTGGGGTGTCTGGCTCTGCTAATCATGGCAGCGAGCACCAAGGGGCTCTCGGCTGCCCAGACCAGTTGCTCTGGGCTGCCAGGTGGTCCCTTGGGCTTCATCTTCGGTAGTGGGACGGCCTCTGCGGTTATTTGGATGGCTAAAAGTGGGTGTGCAGTGGGGAAGACAGGACAGGGTGGTAGATCAGAGGGTTCTCGGGCAGTGCTGTGCACAGCGAGCACTTTCTCCAACAACACAGGTCCTTGGCTGAGAACTGCAGGGGCTTTGCTCCCTCCTTCTCTGAGTTCTGCCACAAAGCTCGCCAAAGTCCACAGGTTCCTCCTGACCTCAAGAGGGTTGGGATGAGTCTGATCAGCTGTGAGAAATGTTAACCTTGAAACCACACAAAACCAGCCTCTAAGCTGGGGTTCTTCATTAATGAAAACTAGCTTGTGCTCATTGACACTTGTAGTGGTTTATTGCAGCTAACAACGCTCTAAAGCAAACCTGGGTTGGACAGAAGCTTTGATTAAAATTCAAATTAGGCAAAAATTTGGAGTTTTTCATGCCAGTGTTGCGTAACTGGGAGATGCTTGATGCTGAGTTTCGTTTTGAGTTTCAGTCTCAGAATCTTAAAACAAGACTCTTGAGAATTTAACAGGGATTGAATCACAGGGCTCACTTGTAAAGAAAGCTAGCATCTCAAACACTGCTTGCAAGATCTCTGGACTTTCTTCTGTCTTTTCCTGCACTCCTACCTCTGTGCTTGCAAAGCACATCAAGCACAGATGTGTTTTGCCCATGCTGCAGTGGGCAAACCATCTATCATGTGTAGATCTGTTTATTTCTCCATACTTTAAGAGCTTTTGGTATGTTATTAATGTAATTTGCAAGCATGTGGTAATTTGCCAGTCATGTAGCTTCTCTCAAAAAGGGTGTGATTCCAATGCCAGAGATGGGCAATACTTGGATATGCAGTCTGATGCATGCTAATATCCAGTACTAGAACTAGGAGTTTGGTAACAGAAAACTAGGTGTTCCTATAGATGTCTTTTTTTTTTTTTTTTTTTTTTGAGGTCTTGGGATCAGCTTCCAAGGAGTGGGAAGAGGTGCATGGGCTAGGAAATACAAGGCACAAATCCATGGCCAGCAGGATTTGGGCATCCTGTGCTGAGAAGACTTACTTCTCCAAATCTGAGCAATTACAAAATTCCAGAGTTTAATTCTGCAAGAGGCAGAGGGGGGGGAAAAAAAAGAAAAAAAAAAAAAAGTAAAAAAAAAAGTGAATTTACAAAGCATTATATCAGCTTTTGGGGAATAAATGCTAGATGCTTCCCTTGCAGCAAGTCAGCAGAAGTCCTGGTGCCCTAGGAGCAGGTTGCTTGGCAGACTGTTAAGAACACCATAGCTGATGGAGTTCCTTTCTCTCTCTGTATGCACACATACCCTGCCAACTTCCTCTCTGAAATGAGGTATTCCTACATTAGTGACCTTTGAAAATACATGGTATAGTAGCCACAAACAAGTGGTTTTAAAAGCTTTACTGGTACTTGTAGGTGATGCCTTCCCTAGGTCACCCACAGGGACCACAAGGACCAACTTCTGACTTTGTCATGGCAAAATGAAGCCTTGAGAATCTGCCATCACCCTGACAGTGACTACCCACATGTTCTTAAGCAAGTCACCAAGGCCAGCATCTACAGAACTGATACCACATGGGACTGCTTCTGGCCACATCAAGGCACAGGCAGAGCTGGCACCCAGAGCCTGTGGCTACATCTTGAGTCCTTGGGTTTAGCCCAGGTGTCCTGGTGCTTGCACACCACTGTGCCATAGTGCTCCCAAAGGTAAGGTGGAATGCTAGGATGAAAGCAGGAGTTCCCTGTATACCCTGTGTCAGTTAAATAGTCATAGAGAGGATGCCAGGCTGTATTTTTACATTGTAAAAGGCATTAACAGGGGGCTTAATTAAAAAGGATTATTTGAAGGCTCCACAGATGGATTTATTTGCCCTTGAACTGCAGTTTTCTACTCTGGGGTTCACCTGAGGTGACCCACTGAAATGGCAGTGTAATTTAGAGCTGCTTCTGAGATATCATCTGGTGCTGAAGACACTGATGTGCATGAACACCCAGCTGTCTCAGCACAGTGGAAAAGTGGCAGAACAGCCTTGACTGCAGCACAAACTTATTTCTGATCTGAATGCATGGTTGGTATGCACTGCATAACCCCATGCACTGCATTTTCTCCTGCTGTTGCACTTTCACACCTATCTACAAACAGCAGGGTGTTCTCAGCCCCAGTTTGTTGTACTAGGAAAAAGTTGCTAGAAGTTTTATTTGACCATGCTTTGCCCTCTGTGCAAAGTGGTGTAACAGGCACTGATTGCAGGGACCCAGTGAGCCCTGCTCTGTGAAGATGGAGTATTCCTGTTAAGCTTCCCTGGAGTCTTTTCTTCTGCCTGGGGACCACTTAGCTCTTGGTTTCAAATTTTTTGGGAAGTTTTGAGGAAAATCCCTACAACTTTTCTGAGTTATTAGAGAGCTGGGAGGGGGGGAATATCCACTTCCCTCCGTACTGCAGCTCACAAGTCACTCACTGGGAATCCCCTCTCATTTTACTGCCACTAAAGAGCTTGGAGGAGATCCGGGTTTCAGAAAGCAACAAAGAGGGTTGAGAAGGAGAAATATTCCCTGTTTTGTGCCCTCTGCTTCCCCCCTCAAATGCTAAAGTGCTGCCAGTAAGTTGTAGGTGGTTGGCATCTCATTTCCGTGGCACTCCGGGATGGGTCGTGTGTAGGGCAGAGACTTCATGGGGGAGGTGGCAGAAATTTTTCTTTACTTGTTGGATTTGCCCACTAGATCTTTGGATGCAAATTGAGTTTCTGTCTTATTGCTCTTGCTCCCTTTAGATGTTTGGGTTTTGTTTTTTTTTTTAATTTCTTTTTTTCCTGGATGAGATTCTGCCTCCTCGTGTTCCAGACACGCAGAAAAGAAATATTTCTGTTACAAAACCAAGAGCAGTGCAGCTAAGGAACTCCCTTTTCTCTCTTGTCTGTTTATCCAGAGTGGAACCTGCTGTAACATCTTGTCTGGAGAAATGGAAACCCAACTAACCACTCCTGCTTTTGCTTATGGAGTCTGTTTTACTTCTGTTGTGGTTTGTTTTGTTTATTTGTTTGTTTGAATGGTTTGGTTTTTATATGGAAGAATTATTTAGGAAAAACAGAGAGAATTAAGCACAGACAAAGCTATGTTCTTAACACACTCACAATACAGTTATATACCTGCATATTTTGTAAAGCTGAAGGTCAACCATTCCTTTCACCCACATCATTTCCTTTTTCCAGTTGGATTAGAATGAACCCAGATAACTCCAATGAGCTTATGTTGCTCTGAGAGCAACAGCTTTTTTGCATTTCTTGAATCACTGAGACATTTGCAATCTTTCTGCACTGATGTTCCTGCATTTAAACATGAAGAGTCTGGGGCTGAAGTTTTTACCCACTGGGGTAGGTTACCATACAAAATAACCCCAAAAAACAGCCCTACCCTCACAACTTTCCTGCTTGTTGCTGCCTCAATTCTGAGTTACAAGCATAGTTTAATGGGCAAAATTAGTTTGATAAAACTGAAGGCTGTCACTGATGGAGTTATCTCCCTGTCTTGCTTGTGATGAGTTAGTTTTCTGCACAGGTCATCTTGATCTCTTCAGTTCCAGTTTGCTTTTACACCCAATGCTGGGTACCCTGGAGGGGGATGCTACACATCTGAGGGGACCAAATGGGTCATTGCCACCAAAAGGTGTGACCCTGCTTCTCTCTCCTCTGGCTACATGATCCTCTTCTCCTGGGCACTAGTTCTGGTATATGTCTGATTTTTGGATGATCTATTTCACCTTCCTGCTTAGCAGAAAGCTTCTCTTTTTTCCCCTCTTGTGAACCAGCCTCTGGAGAGCCCTGCAAGGAAAGCACATGGCTTGGAAGAGAAAGAGGAGGCAGATGCCCTGGGATCATGCAGGGAAGGCATGAGATCAGTGCCAGTTTGTTGTCTGGCTGCACCCTGAGGTCATGCCAGGCTGGAGGAGACTTTCTCCATCCAGAGAAACTCTTTTAAACATGTTTCCATTGCAAGTGCTGGCCACACATAGATGTATTTTTCATGAGGTGACAAAGCAAATGTGCTAAACACAGTGAAGTCTGTTTGCTAGACAAAAGAAAGTCAGTTGTGTTCCTAAAAAGAATTATTTCACATTTAATTGTAGCAGTTCTGTCCTCTTGGAGAGATCACCACTGGGAGCCTCAGGAGGTCATTAGAAAATATGTAGATCTTTCCCAAGGTGGAAATGCCACGGGCTTTGCTTCTGCTTTTTCACTGTTATGCTTTTAAAATATCATTGGTCCCAGGGGACTCCCTGGCTGAAAAGTGCTGACTGCTGGCTAATGGTGGCAGCTTTAGCTCTCTCTACTACACTCAAAAGATGTACACACCTTTTGGCAAGCCCTGCAGCATAGAAGTTGTTAGAGAGGACCATCAAGGCAGGTCTCTGCACTGCTGCTCCTGCCATAGCAGGTGCTCTCCAGAGTAGGTTTCTGTGCTTGGCAGACCAGGATTTCATCCCTGCACTGAGGGAAGTGCTTCAGTCTGAATGTCTCCTGCTGTCTGTTTCCTAACAGCTGAGCCAGCCCCTTCCCTGCACCCTCTTGCCCTGTGATGCTCCAGTGGCTCTGCCCAAGTCTCTCATGTCACTCCCTCTACATCTTCTGTAGCTTTCAGACACCTCTGGACTGCTTTGGTCTCATTCCCTTGGTGATCCTCCAGTTAATTACCATTTGTCATCTGCAGAATGTTTGTGAGTCTGACCAGGATTTGGTAACAAAATAATGGCTGTAGCATTGTTAGCTGAACTGGTGAATCTTGATATGGCTCTGTGCAAATACTTTAAAAGCCAAAAAAAAAAAAAATAGATTGAAAATGGTAATTTTTCTAACATTGTGTGGGCTTATGTGAGCACTATCATATTTTATTTGCTTGGTTATTGGGCACTTTCACCTTCTGTTAGTTTCAAGAGCAGGCTGGCTTCTTGGAGAGCATATAAAGCAGTGAGATCTAGCAAGCACTGAAGAAAACTGTGGCCTTAAGAAGCAGGGAGGACCTCAGCTTCAAAAGCTCTGCTGCAGGGATGGCAGTACTCATGGCAAGTGCTGCTGGAGGAATGAGGAAAATGGTCTGAGAACATCTTTAGCTGAGAGATAAATCTAGAGGAAGTACAGTGATCCAATCTGTGAGGGACAAAGTCCACAGGGGGGGAAAAAACAGCAAATGTATTTTTGTCTTACTCAACTTCCACATCTAGTTTCTGTCCTGCAAACTGGGAAACTGTAAGAGAGCTGAGCTAATTGCAGGAAATTGATCTCAAAAGGAACTATAATATGCAAATCCACCAAGGACAGTCAGATAGAGTGTCCCTCCTGCCCTTTTTTTGTTGTAGTGGAGTCACCCACTCCATGTGCTGGGAACAGGGAAAGGGGAAGGTTCAGAATCTTCCATTCACTCCTTTCCCTGTGTCAGTGACATCCTTCTGTCCCCACTGCTGGTATCCCTGTCACACAGCACAAGAGAGAAGCAAACCCTCCTTCCTCTCCTCCCTGAGCAATACCCATGTGGAGGGCTCCATAGCAAAGGAAAACATCTTAAGACACAAAATAGTTCCCATCCCACCCCTACTTTGGCATCTCATTCCCAGCTCCTTGCTTGGATCTGACCTCCTGGCAAATGCCAAGTGATTTGTGAGGAGTTGTGATCTTACTCATCTTCTAAACAAAGCAGGCTGGACATACCCAGCCAGTGGTGACTGGAAAAGGGTCAGTGGTGACTTGGAAAGCAGTAGATCTTTACCCCAGATAAATAAAGATCTTTATCTGGAGCAAGAGTGAAAGGTGCTGGCTGGCTGGTGCTGCCCCAGAGCTGCAGTGATCCTCTTTAACACAGTATTTCAGAGTCCCTTTTGCTTTCTCAGGTGCTAACTGCAGATCATGGAGCTTTTCTTTCATTATTAATGGAGTTTCTTTCCTTTTGAAGACAGGTTTTTGACAGATGTGGCTCAGCAGTGGTGCTTGCTTTCATTCCAGATCTGGATGGGTCACCTTGCTGGCCTTTTTGTGGCAAAAAGGCAGTCAGGGACACGAGTGTGAAATCTGCCTTCTGGTGAGCAGCAATTAAGACTGGAGAAACTAGAGTGGTCAGTCTACACCCTGAGAAGGAAAACACAGTTGGAAGGAGTGCTTCAGGAGGAGTGCTGCATGTCTTAAGAAACAGGACCCACACTGGACACTCATGCATTGAAGTGCCCTACAAACCAGTCTAAAATGAGAGTTTCCTGCAGTGCATCACTGCTTATCAAGGGATGCTTAGGGAGTCAGATAAGATTGACACTTTCATTTGTCATCAACAGGGGCCTCAAATTAGCACACTGCTAAAAAAAATGGCATCCTTTTGCACCTCCAGAGATGGGCTGTCTTGCCTACAGACACAAAAGTGTTCTGTGGTTGTCACGGACTCCTTGAAGAGGACAGTGAGCAGGGCCTGCCAGCACACTCTTTCCTCAGATTGATGCAGTCTTTCTCCCTGCATGGAGCCTCTACACTGACAGGCAGAGAAAGGCAGTGGCTTTGTGCACTGCTGAGAACAGTATCTCCACATTGAAGTCACTTGGGCATCTAATGGGATCTTTCTGTGGTCATTGTGTTCACGGGGGTTTGTCACAGCACTGATTTAATTGCAGAGCATTTCTGCACATAGTAGTGTGAAGTATACACTCCTGCATTTTAACAGAATATTAATTTTAACTCTGTGGGCAACTTTAGGAAAATCTGATTCCTCAATGGTAAAATCACCTGGGATAAAGAAAAAAACAGGTGAGACTGTCCAGTACTTTAAATTCTCAGCTTTTAAAAATTTCTCAGATTATCTGGCATGCTCAGAAATCCCCATAAAATACGATTTTTTTTTCCTCAAAGGATAAATCCAGCAAGTTTGGGTGAATGTACTATTCAGAGAAAATGAGGGGCTGACCTGAAGAATTACCCAGGGGCTGTTGAATTAGATTCCTGTGCTGACCCCAGGGGATAGATGCCAGGAGAAAGCTGCAGCTCCACGAGGAGTGTTTTCCTCAGCTGCCCCAGCCCCAATTACCAGAAGTTCCTCTGACCCAGAATGAGATGATGTGCACCTTCTCCCAGAGCTGCCACAAATCCCTTTTTCCAGCCCTCACACAGGCAGGGAGTGAGAAAGGTGTTGTCACCCTGGCAGAGAGAGAACTAGAGAGGGAAAAGTTAGAGATGCCAAAAATTTAAGAGTAGAGAGACTGTTGCAAAGATAAATAGGGGACCTTATGGAAAAAAAAACCAACAAAAAAAGCAACACAAGGCTGAACCACCAACAATTTTCCTGAGAGATCTTTGCAGAACTGTTGATTAAAAAAAAAAAGTGCAGATCCATCATCTTACCTTCTTGATAACACAGGGGCAAAAGACTCCAGGCCCAACAAGAAGGACTTTTTTTTTTATATGTGCATGCAAAGTAAGACTGAAAAATGGTCAAAGCAGTTCAGAAAGGCAGAGGAATGGAGAAGGGAGGAGGAGAATGGCTTTGGGGTTCTTGTTCACCAGTAATTATCTGAAGGTTTCTAACAGTTCAGCACTGCTTGTCTAGGGCATTGCTTGGTCTTTTACTGCCTTTAACAGCCAATGTCTCTGCAGGACTTCTGTCCCAGAGGCAATCTGCTCTCCCATGCTGCCTATGTCCATGATCAAGAATAACTCAGCTCTCTGTGGCCAGGGAATGTCTGAAACACAAGGAGTGAAGGACACAAGCTCAAGAGCTCTCCTGCTCCCTGGCTTTCAGAGCAAACAAGCAAGGATGGTTTTACCCTCTCTGTTCTAATGAGCCCTGCAGTATGGGCAGTATGAATGCAATGTGTTTTTGTGCCCAGGGAACAGTCAGCCCTTGCACCAGTTCAGCATCAGCACACACTGCAGGCTCCCAGTGGTGCAGGGATGTGTGTGCACAGCAAGGGAGGAGGGTGGGAAGAGAAGGGAGCAGTTCTTTTCTAGAAAAGTCACTGAAAATGATTTCCATGGTGGATGCTTCTCCCCCAGCCTGGTTACTTACCCAGAGCACTCAGGGCAGAAATGGGCCAGAACTCCCATTTTCATTTTTGCTTTGCAGTTCACCTTTAAAGTGAAAGGGGACTTTTGTTGGGCTGAATGACTCCTCCTGGACTTTGGTTCCTTCAGGCTTGCAGATTCAGGTTGCAGTTTCAAGGGTGCAGAACCTTTTAAGGGTAGATGTGACATCAGCAGGAGTTTCCAGCCCTTGCACATGTATTGCCAAGAAGGTTTTTGTTCTCCTTTTGGTTGCAAAGGAGGCTGCTGGGGGCAAGGCTCATGAACCTCATGCAACTCATGATGCTATGTCACCCTGACATTTACCTACCATGTACGCCTACTCTTCCCCTATTGCTGCCAAAGAAAAGAGAAAATGGTCTTCATCAGGCTCCAAAATTCCACTTTGGCTGTTCTTGGGAGCCTCTCCAAGAGCAGCAAGGGCTGAACTGTGAGAACAAGTGAAGGAAAGGAAGGAAGGAAGAAGCACACACACCAAATTCATGCAGACACACAGGAGGAGGAACTCCCAGCCTGAAGTGGGCTGCTTTGCAGGTGAACAGAAGGAAATGCTTTTTCACACCACATGGAATCAAACCATGCTCACTCATCATCACATCATGTGGAAGCCAAAAAAGAAGTATGTGCATTGCTGAAGGGGCAAGAACTCTTCTTGAAGGGTAGGTCTAGCAGCAGCAATTGAAGTGCTGATGTCAAGAAATCTCTAAACTCCTGGCTCCCAAAGGTTGCCAGGGTGTGATTGTTCTTGATCTGGAAGGTGTGGGAGGACTAGTTTTCCTACTGTTTTGCTACCAATTGCTGGCTGACACAGGTCAGCAGGCTCCTGGTCTGCCCCAGTCTGCTTGCTCAGAATTTGTGATTCATTATAAGGGGGAGTACAAGTAGTGGAGGGAAAATAATTGAGTTGGAGTCTTTCCCTTTGGAAGACCAATGATGTGGCTGAATGGAGGGAAAACAAATGAGAAGTTGCTCATTTCGTTATGTTTTTTATTTAATTAATATTAAAACATTCCATAGTATTGTCAGGCACTGGCCATGACAATAATGTGTGAGGCAGCATCACCCAGCCTTACCTGGGTGGGCAGCAGCCCTTAGGCTTGGCTTTGTCAAGCATTCAGCTCATGCTTCAGGCACAGGCTTTGCACGAGGTGTCACTTCAACCAGTGGGTCATGCTGTGCTCTGCTCATCACAGACACCTCCTGGCCAGGACCTTCCTGCTTTGTCTAAACATGTTTACTGCAATCTGTTCTGCAGGGAAGAAAGAAGGGATTGGAATCTTCTCTGTCCTAAAGCCAGCTGTTCCCTTGCTTTTCTGCTCCCAGTCAGTGGAGCACAACAGACTGGTATCTCCCTTCTGCTACTGGATAAGGGTGCTAGGGCTGAGGCAAGCAGGGCAAATCATCCTGAATGTTGGCACAACCCCAGGAGAAAGCTCAGCCATCTGCCCTGGCCTTGGTGCAGCCCACTGCATGTCAGTACTCAGTCACTCTTCCAGCAATGGCAGGAGCAACTTGCTGGGCTGCCACCTCATGTGTCAGCTCCTGGCTCCCACAGATACCTACCTGCTGGAAAGAGGAAGGAGAATGGGAAAGCAGAGCTGATTGCTGGAGTGCAGAGAAATTGTAGTGAGAACCAGGGGGATTACTGCTAACCTGGTCAAAGTTGTACCTCTTGGCTTGTAATTGCAGGCACATGCTGATATGATAGCTATGGCACTGACACAGGAGTTGGGGAATGCCTGTGATGGTGTGCAAGTAGTCCCAAGAGAGGCCTCTGTGTCTTCATAAATAGAGTTGTTTTAGCTAGACTAGTCAAAATAGCTCATTTGCTAACATTAGCAGGCTGGTGGCAGTGTGTAAGCTTTGTTTATCATTGTAGGGCTGCTTCTAGCTAGAATCACACAACCACTTAAATTGGAAAGAAGCTTTAAGATTGTCAAGTCCACACCACCATTCACCCTGCACTGCCAAGTCCACGTCTGGAAACATTTGGGGTTTCCCCCCCTTAATAAAATAAATAAATACAAAATAAAACCACTCAAACCCTGAAAACTACTAGTCCACTGTGGCCCTGTTTGACAGGCAGAGAACCTGCCAGAGGGTGACACAGACTTCCCAGACAGTATGGGCATAGATGTTTTCCTTTCTTTACATGAATAATGGCAATTCTTTACTCTGAGGTAAGAAATGAGAAAAAAATCTGTCCAGGCAGGTAATGCTTCTGCCTTTACCTTCAGTAATCTGTGCAGAAATCATGTGTGCCTGCTAGCTTGGGATCCCAGGCAGGACTGGAGCATCCCATCCACTCCCACACAGTGTGGAGCTGAAGCTGTATGGAGCTGGGTGGGTGATGAGGTACATTACAGGGTGCAGCCAGAGGCTGCCCAGGGGGGTTGTGGAGTCTCCATCTCTGGAGACACTTCAGACCCACCTGGATCTGTTCCTGGGGGACTTGGTCTAGGTGCCCCTGCTCAGGCAGGGGGGTTGGACTAGATGATCTTCTAGCTCCCTCCCAACCCCTAATATCTATGAATCTATGAGTGAGCAGCTCCTGGAATGAGGCTGTACCAGTCTCAGTGTCACTGCCTTCTGTTTGCCCCTCCACCCACAGGCTACGCCTCCAAGAACAAAGTAGTCAAAACCAAAATGGGGGAGAAAGTTGGTCTGCCTTGTTGTCATGAAATCCCCAGCTCCGAAAGCCTGCGGCACTACCGGGTGTACTGGCAGAAGAACACCACAGAGGTGGTGCTGGCCTATGCTGAGGGCAACAAGATCTCCAGGAACGAGCTCTACGACAACCGCACAGAGCTGGACACCAGCAACCTCACTCTCTGGATCTCCCCCGTGGAACTCCTGGACAATGGCTCTTACCAGTGCATAGTTCAGCACCTGGGCATTCAGCAGAACTCGTTTGTTATGTGTGATAACCTTGTCCACCTCTTTGTTACAGGTAGGTGGACTGACCCCTGACCACTTTCTGGTGCCGACCTTTTGGGTAAAGGACACTCCTCCAGGCTTTAGTGGTAGTGTAGCAGATGACTAGCTGCCTGACTTTCATGAGTAAACCTAAAAGAGTGCCAGAAGGTCTGTTAACTAGTTCATTCTAGCAGCCTCCCTCCTTACCTTTTCAAAGTTACCCCAGGTACAGAAAACTTGCGTTTCCCACCACCAGCCCAACAGCCATCCAGTGACAGGACGAGAGGCAGTGGGTACAAGTTGGAGCACAGGAGGTTTAAGGTCAACACAAGGAAGAACTTCTCCTCAGTGAGGGTGCCAGAGCTCTGGAAGGGGCTGCCCAGGGGGGTTGTGGAGTCTCCATCTCTGGAGACACTTAAGACCCGCCTGGATCTGTTCCTGGGTGACTTGGTCTAGGTGCCCCTGCTCTGGCAGGGGGGTTGGACAGCCCAAGTTCCTTTGCTCAAAATGAATCTGAATCTTTTCTACAAAAAGTTCCATTGACATGATTTTCCATTTCTATCACTGTTTTTGTGGTGGTTGGTTTCAACCAAAGGCACAGATACTGGTAACATATATAAATATATACATACATTTGAATATATTTAGTAGCAGAGAGTTCCAAGAATCTTCTAGATGAGTGAATGAGCATTCCCCATCTGGAATGAGATTCATCAGCAAAAACAAGCTCCTGAAGTTGGGCCATTGCCTGCTTGTCTGAGGGCATGGTGGGCAAGGAGATAAATTTAGTGCTCTTTCTGGGAACCAGTCTGAGAAAAGGGAAGTACACTGCCAGCATCTTCTAGAGCTGTGAAGGCTGAGGAGTTAGCCACACACAACATTGTGAAACAGTGGATCTCTTTTCCTCCCCACAGATACTCCAGTTCATTTCTTTCCAGAAATCCCCTTGCTATTTTAACAGGCCAGTTGTAATAATTGTGGTAGATTTTGCTGCCTTTGGTAAAGTGGGGTCAGCTGTGGGGATTGGGAAAGGGAAAGCTCCCCTCTCCTCTGCTGGAATCAGGCTAATCTGAGAGAGGTTGCCTCCTCATCCTGGGCTGTCCTTGCAACCTGTTGGCATCCTCTGTTGTACCATTGCAACTGTTCACATCAACGTGTTGAAACAGCTTGGCAAAGGGAACAGGCTGGAAAGGACACCACCTTTCCTCTCCTCCTTCTCCACTAGCATTAGTCCTCTCATCCATTTCACCATTCAGCCTCACAAACACAGCAACACATCTGACCAGGCAGGAGGGCATGGAACAAGCTGAGTGAGTGGGAAACTTCTAATATTTGGCAATGAGAAAAAAGTCCAGTGAGAACATGGTCTGAGAGGACCCATGGACTGCTGAGCATTTTTGCAGTGACAGGTATAACTTGGTCTTGCTCTTAGCTGGGCCTATTGAAGGAACTCTCATGTAGAATATGTAATTCAGTCACTTGGTGGATATCCTTGATGAGAGACCAGCGTGTGCCTTGTCTCCTTTCCCAGCAGAGATAGATGCTCTGTGAGCTTCTGGCTGGGAATGAAAAGGGATTTGTCTACCATTGCCTGTAATACAGAATTTTTTTTCAGCCTCCTATTTTTTCTACCTGTTTTATGATCCTTCTGTTGTTCCATGAACTGGGTATAGAGAGAAACTGTAGCATTGGAGAAGTGGGGTCATGAAGTCTGTGCTGTCAAGGGAGGAGGAGCAGCAAAGGCCAAGGCCACATCCAGTCAAGGCTGTGGGGAGAATGCTAAGGCAGAAGAAAGGCCAAACAGATTACAATAGAGAATGCTCTGGGGGGGTGGAGAGAGAGTCTTTGTTTTGATCATGGGTGATCAGCCCTCGTTGTAATCTGACAGAACAGTAACTACATTTTTCTCTCTTTAGCTGACTTCAGTATGCCAAAGATAACAGCAAACATATCTGCTAGTTCTTGTGAATCAACTGAGGTGGTGGTAAGATGTTCTTCTCATGGAGGTGTCCCCAGACCCAAAATCTCTGGAGCTATCAACAACAAGACCATGGTGTGGAATGACAGCTCAGTGTCCCGCTACAGCCACAACCTGTACACTGTCACTGCCACACTGTGGCACAGAGTGACCAGAGAAGTCAACTTCACTTGCTCTGTTGAATACAATGGCTTGGTCAAGTCCACCAGTTTGCTTCTGAGTAGGTTTTTTTTGTATTATAAAATCATTTTGGTGAATCTGCTGAATTGCCTCTCTGAGGAAGATTTGGTGCAGCTGGCCACGCAAGGATGACCCAGTAATCCCACCTGTGAGCTGCACACCAGAATATTCCCAAGGCTGTGAGACAGCAGGATTGGGAGAGTTATGAGAGTGACTGACAAGCAGAGATGGCTCTGGCTTCCTGCTGCTCTACCCTGAATCACAGCTGGGCTGAGAGGGCAACTGGATCCTGTTGTGATCTGGAGATGTCAGCCTTGGTGGCTCCCACAGGTCAGGGCTGCCACCATTCAGTGTCCCTCAGTACCAGCCTGGTCTTGCTGCCAGCTGCATGACACAGGCTTGGCATTCAAATGGAGGGGCTGGAGAAGTGTGTGTGCCCTAAAAGCCACAGGTTGCACTTAGAGTTTCCTCCTTTTACAAGCATGTGTGTTCCTGCTCTAGCAACAGAAACTGTCAGCTGAGGTCTAGGCAAAATTCTGCTTTCATGCACATATTTAATAGAGGATTCACTCTTACAGGAAAAATTCCATTTCTGTGTGCAGCTTGAAAGTGATAACATTAGAGATAAGTCAGTGCTTGGAAAAGCTTGAGGCACAAGTGGAAGCAGGATGAGGGAAGGTGGCACACTGCAGTCCAGATGCTTTGCAGTAGAAAGGGATCTGCAAGAAAATTCTTAAAGCCAAAAGGATATATAGAATCCTAGAATGGCCTAGGTTGGGAGGGACCTTAGAGATCATCTAATCCAACCTCCCTGTCATGGGCAGGGAAAGTTGGATATATATAATGACATTACCAAAAAAGTATTCTGAAATGTGTGGGTCTGATTCAGATCCACTGAAACTCAACTTTGTCACAACACTCTTCTCCTGCCATGCAGAAAAGTCTGTTCTAGTCTAATGTGTTATACTCCATCACTTGTGAATTGAGAAGGGAGGAAAATTAGGCATAAATCTGGTTCAAACAGTTAAAAAAACTGCAGAGTATCTTGAAAATTGAAGTTTTCTAGACGTGGACTCAGACTTTTCCACCAAGCCTAAAGAGTTTCTTTTAAAACAGCTTATGTGTTTTCAAATATTACCTGTCCCAGTCCCATTCTGGACAAAGACCCAGCATTTAAGATGCTGTTGAAGGTGTTAAAGATTTCAGCACATAACAGATGTGAGGGAATGGAAGAAATATAGGTGCCAGCTTTGCCTGCTTATTTATTAAATAGGCAATTTTTCAGGCTGAGTATCTCAGAATTTAGCCATAACCATGAAAATTCACACACCTGCTCTTACATGAAGATTGCTAATGGTTTTGTGCCCTTTATTTATGTTTTATTTCTTCTGTCTCAGAAAAAACAAATGACTGTGTTGTCCCTACTGTGCCTCCACCTTATAATGTCATTACTGCTTCAAGTATCATCATTATCATCTTCATTTTGGCTGTTGCCCTGGCAGCAAGATACCTCTCAAGACATGGTAAGTGCAGCTCCTTTTTTAAGAAAGAGTCTCTTACTGCTTATGGAATTTCTATGTAAAATGCATATTTACAGAAACTAAACTGACACACTAAGTATTTTTGTACCTTCTTTTCATTTCCTTTTTTTAAATATTTTTTTTTCATGCAGCATCTACTGTCACAAAATCTAAGTCCAGCTCAGGACTTTCCTAAATTTTATGTCCAAGCCACACTGGGGTTCAGGTTTGAGACTGAAGGGGTGATGGAGAATTTTAATAGCAGATCAGAATATTTCCAGAAGGGTTATATAGAATTTAAGAGATTCACAGAGGTCTGTTTTTATGTACTAAGTTGTTTGAAGATGCCAAGAATCTTGGTGACAATGATAGATACAGCTGAGCACTGACAGTTTCAGAATGGAATCTCTCTCTACACCCTACTTGGACAATCCCTCAAGCATCTAATGGTTATCTGGCAGCTGAGTAGATTCTTCTTCTTTTTTTTTGGTGGCTCAAAACAGTCTCATTTGTTAGCTGTTGCTCCTAATGATGTCTCAGCTGACCTAGACAGGATTTGCTGAAGATGTGGGTAGACATCTAATTGATTTGTGAAGGCAGCTATGCATCCAGCCAGTACTGAAAGTCAACAGCAGAAGATGTCCTACCCACACCCTGGTAGCAGCTTCAAGAAGCAGTCCTGGAGAAAGACAGAAAGCCTGCAACATGTTATAAATATCACTCTGCCAATTTCTGTCAGGTCAGTGGGGAAGTCAAATCTGGAGACAGGAATCCCACACTGAGAGCACTCTGTTCATCCTAACCCAGAAGCCACCAGTCTGAGCATTTGAGCTCATCACAGTCCCAGTGGTATCCCCCATTGGAAAGAGATTATTCCCTAGGCCACAGGGACCCAGTTCACATATGGACACTTGTAAATTTGTTATGCTTGTGTCTTCTACTACCTCTGTTTCCACTTCAGACAAGTTCACACCCAAGTCAGAAGTGCAGGGGTAACATTACTATTTTTCTTTTCCCCTCCTCACCAACCACATCCTTTCAAAAACAATTGTGACCACTGAGTCAAGCTGGGCTAATTTTCTATTTGGTGTTTTACCAAAGAAAGGAAGCTTCTGGAAGGCAGTGACTTGGCTACACTTGTGTATTTCCTTAACTCCCACTCCTGTGCCCCTGTGACACTAGTGCTGGTTCTCCTCTGCTGTTTCCTGGAGCTGTGTCAATGGGAAAGCAGCAAACAGGTTGAAACTAAGAAAATCAAAGCTGACTGCAGCCTGTGCTGTTAGCTGTGTGGATAATGAACTTCTAATTATAGGAGAAAATGAAACTGGAATTGGAAGATTTGTCTCTAAACAAATACAGGCTGAAAATTAAAAGGTTCCTTAACATTAAATTAGATTTGAAGCTTTTTCTAGAGAAACCAAATTGGTTTTGAAGTAGATGTAGATGTAAAAAGCATATCAATGTGGTAGAAAGTGACTGATCACCTGTGACAGCATGGGACATGGCTGCATAAACTGGAATTGCCCTTTCAGTCCCATTTTCCTAATATGCACAGGGAGCAGATTTACCAAGTCAGGTGGTGCAGTTTTGTGCAGCCACTTTCCCATCCAGGCATATACTGTAAGAAAAACGAAGCTAGAACTTCACTCCTAACTTCCCAGTTTGCACAGTTGTCACATTTCAGTGCTGCTGTGCATTGCCACCTGTCTGGGAAGGGAAATATCTAATTCAAGAGTGCTTCCTGCTGGTTTTGCTACAGGTCACCTCTCAAGAGCTGTTGTGGGAGCTCAGAATAGGTCTGAGAATACCTGTGTTGTTCTGGCATATGGAAAGCTGAGTCAGAAGCTGCCTGGATGCTAAGAGTGGTTTCTGTGCTCAAAAAGCCATGCTTCAAATAGCTTAAGTGTGGGAGGGAAGAATAGAAAGATAGAACAAAATGGAAACGAGTTCTCAGTTGTGTGATTGTGGTGGAGACCAAAACATGTAGATTCTTTGTTGAGGTTTACAACCCTCTACTTTGAGGAGCTCATGGCTTATCTTTGAATGGAAAGATTTTTTTTTTCTTCTTTCTTTCAATTACTTTATCACAAAGCACCAAGATTATACTAAGATTAGCAGTCACTTAAAGAATAGTTTAGTATCTGTGTTGTAAAATTTGTGCAAGTAGAGTTTGCTGTAATAGTACAGAGAGATTCAACCTGAATTATTAAAATTCTGGAACTCCAAATACTAATGAGGGATCTTCTTTTTCAGTCTGTTCTCACTGTTGTAAGCCTCAGGATTCAGTGGAAGAAGGTGTGAAAGAATATACAAAGACACCTGTGAGCTCCAAAGTGACATCTGAAACATCATCTGTATGACCAGATCACATTTTCAGGTAGTTTTCACCATTCTTCTCTTGGCAAAATAGCTTTTCAAATGCTGTTAGATTCTCATGCAGTCTTAGCTCACAAGACTTGGCTTTTAGTATGAGTGTGTGCTGTCCTAAATAAATAAAAGGGTAAATAGCAGCAGGGCCCCATTGCCAACTCAGACAAATGGTGTTTCCTGGTCAGGTAACTAAAGGACTGCTGCTCATGTGGCTTGTGGGGCATTGCTTTGTTTGGGTCATTTCAAATTTCTAGAAGGGAATCTAGTGAAAAATATCAGAGGACCAAGTTTCCTGGACTGCTAAGCTGCTTTCTCCACAGAATNGGCTCAAAACAGTCTCATTTGTTAGCTGTTGCTCCTAATGATGTCTCAGCTGACCTAGACAGGATTTGCTGAAGATGTGGGTAGACATCTAATTGATTTGTGAAGGCAGCTATGCATCCAGCCAGTACTGAAAGTCAACAGCAGAAGATGTCCTACCCACACCCTGGTAGCAGCTTCAAGAAGCAGTCCTGGAGAAAGACAGAAAGCCTGCAACATGTTATAAATATCACTCTGCCAATTTCTGTCAGGTCAGTGGGGAAGTCAAATCTGGAGACAGGAATCCCACACTGAGAGCACTCTGTTCATCCTAACCCAGAAGCCACCAGTCTGAGCATTTGAGCTCATCACAGTCCCAGTGGTATCCCCCATTGGAAAGAGATTATTCCCTAGGCCACAGGGACCCAGTTCACATATGGACACTTGTAAATTTGTTATGCTTGTGTCTTTTACTACCTCTGTTTCCACTTCAGACAAGTTCACACCCAAGTCAGAAGTGCAGGGGTAACATTACTATTTTTCTTTTCCCCTCCTCACCAACCACATCCTTTCAAAAACAATTGTGACCACTGAGTCAAGCTGGGCTAATTTTCTATTTGGTGTTTTACCAAAGAAAGGAAGCTTCTGGAAGGCAGTGACTTGGCTACACTTGTGTATTTCCTTAACTCCCACTCCTGTGCCCCTGTGACACTAGTGCTGGTTCTCCTCTGCTGTTTCCTGGAGCTGTGTCAATGGGAAAGCAGCAAACAGGTTGAAACTAAGAAAATCAAAGCTGACTGCAGCCTGTGCTGTTAGCTGTGTGGATAATGAACTTCTAATTATAGGAGAAAATGAAACTGGAATTGGAAGATTTGTCTCTAAACAAATACAGGCTGAAAATTAAAAGGTTCCTTAACATTAAATTAGATTTGAAGCTTTTTCTAGAGAAACCAAATTGGTTTTGAAGTAGATGTAGATGTAAAAAGCATATCAATGTGGTAGAAAGTGACTGATCACCTGTGACAGCATGGGACATGGCTGCATAAACTGGAATTGCCCTTTCAGTCCCATTTTCCTAATATGCACAGGGAGCAGATTTACCAAGTCAGGTGGTGCAGTTTTGTGCAGCCACTTTCCCATCCAGGCATATACTGTAAGAAAAACGAAGCTAGAACTTCACTCCTAACTTCCCAGTTTGCACAGTTGTCACATTTCAGTGCTGCTGTGCATTGCCACCTGTCTGGGAAGGGAAATATCTAATTCAAGAGTGCTTCCTGCTGGTTTTGCTACAGGTCACCTCTCAAGAGCTGTTGTGGGAGCTCAGAATAGGTCTGAGAATACCTGTGTTGTTCTGGCATATGGAAAGCTGAGTCAGAAGCTGCCTGGATGCTAAGAGTGGTTTCTGTGCTCAAAAAGCCATGCTTCAAATAGCTTAAGTGTGGGAGGGAAGAATAGAAAGATAGAACAAAATGGAAACGAGTTCTCAGTTGTGTGATTGTGGTGGAGACCAAAACATGTAGATTCTTTGTTGAGGTTTACAACCCTCTACTTTGAGGAGCTCATGGCTTATCTTTGAATGGAAAGATTTTTTTTTTCTTCTTTCTTTCAATTACTTTATCACAAAGCACCAAGATTATACTAAGATTAGCAGTCACTTAAAGAATAGTTTAGTATCTGTGTTGTAAAATTTGTGCAAGTAGAGTTTGCTGTAATAGTACAGAGAGATTCAACCTGAATTATTAAAATTCTGGAACTCCAAATACTAATGAGGGATCTTCTTTTTCAGTCTGTTCTCACTGTTGTAAGCCTCAGGATTCAGTGGAAGAAGGTGTGAAAGAATATACAAAGACACCTGTGAGCTCCAAAGTGACATCTGAAACATCATCTGTATGACCAGATCACATTTTCAGGTAGTTTTCACCATTCTTCTCTTGGCAAAATAGCTTTTCAAATGCTGTTAGATTCTCATGCAGTCTTAGCTCACAAGACTTGGCTTTTAGTATGAGTGTGTGCTGTCCTAAATAAATAAAAGGGTAAATAGCAGCAGGGCCCCATTGCCAACTCAGACAAATGGTGTTTCCTGGTCAGGTAACTAAAGGAAAGATAGAACAAAATGGAAACGAGTTCTCAGTTGTGTGATTGTGGTGGAGACCAAAACATGTAGATTCTTTGTTGAGGTTTACAACCCTCTACTTTGAGGAGCTCATGGCTTATCTTTGAATGGAAAGATTTTTTTTTTCTTCTTTCTTTCAATTACTTTATCACAAAGCACCAAGATTATACTAAGATTAGCAGTCACTTAAAGAATAGTTTAGTATCTGTGTTGTAAAATTTGTGCAAGTAGAGTTTGCTGTAATAGTACAGAGAGATTCAACCTGAATTATTAAAATTCTGGAACTCCAAATACTAATGAGGGATCTTCTTTTTCAGTCTGTTCTCACTGTTGTAAGCCTCAGGATTCAGTGGAAGAAGGTGTGAAAGAATATACAAAGACACCTGTGAGCTCCAAAGTGACATCTGAAACATCATCTGTATGACCAGATCACATTTTCAGGTAGTTTTCACCATTCTTCTCTTGGCAAAATAGCTTTTCAAATGCTGTTAGATTCTCATGCAGTCTTAGCTCACAAGACTTGGCTTTTAGTATGAGTGTGTGCTGTCCTAAATAAATAAAAGGGTAAATAGCAGCAGGGCCCCATTGCCAACTCAGACAAATGGTGTTTCCTGGTCAGGTAACTAAAGGACTGCTGCTCATGTGGCTTGTGGGGCATTGCTTTGTTTGGGTCATTTCAAATTTCTAGAAGGGAATCTAGTGAAAAATATCAGAGGACCAAGTTTCCTGGACTGCTAAGCTGCTTTCTCCACAGAATGGGCCTTGCAAGATCTTGTGGCATTCATTTCCATAATTAACATAAAGACTAAAAGGGGATGAAATGAAAGATGAAAGAAAAGAAATATTTTACAGCTTTGACTGCCAGTGCCTCCTCTGAACCTGTGTAAGGAAGCTAGTTAATATCTGAGAGGTGGGTTTGTGGTATGGTCATCCAGCTATCAGGATCTACAGTGACATCCCCTGCCACTGCCCTTGTGCTCATTTTATGGGCCTCCCAACTAAGAACTGGGCAGTATTTTGATTCCTGTCCTATTGGACTTGCTTGCAAGTAGCTCATCACTACTACAGGTACCACCTGTGGCTTCATCCCTTAGAAGTTATTTCTGGCTGATGCCCCATGAGCCATGTACCTGATTTGATGCATAAACATGGGAACATCATTGATGACAGAAATGAAGGATTCACCTTTACCTGTAAGGTAAACAAGAGAACAACTCCAGATTTCCCAGTAAGACTGGCAATTCCAGTCCACTTCTGAGATATTTCCATTTGCTTCAGCAGCTGGACAAATGGAAGTTTTCCCTCTACGACCTGCCCAGGAAACTTGTATTTTAACAGGAGTTACTTTGGATAATGAGGTGCTGTGAAGGATGGGCTGGGGAAAAGTCTGGCTTACCAAAGTTTTATGACTACAAAGCATTATATTCATTTTCACTCGAAAGCTCAGGAGTGTTCAGGGCTGTGTCCTCCAAAAAGTCATTTTTAAAGTCAAGAGACTTAAGGGAAGATTAGCAGCTAACTGTTCTTATTTGCATCATTATCCAGGTGACTCCATTTCTGACTCTCACCAATTCACATGCTGAATTGCCAGGGTAATGCCCTGGAGTAACAGCTGCAGAGTCCTAGAAGTCATGCTGTGCCTTGCAGTAATCTTAAAAGCTTCACATTTTTGAGATGGAAAGCAGGGAAAACTATTGGTCAGGCCACTCATTTCCAAAACCTGACCACCCACTCATGTTTTGTCTGGGGAAGGCCCTGTCTGGAACAGATACTAGATCTAGATCCTTGGTTAGCAGGAATTCTGGGGGGGGTTTTGTGGTGGGAGTTCACCTAGCCAATAAAGCCATTCTGCCACATTCCTCTTTTGTTATAAAAGTTGTAACAGTGGCTTTCTGTCAGTGGCTGGCATTTCCCAACTCCAGTGCCAGGAACAACTGCTGTCTGCGGCCAGGGATGGGAGCTGGGCTTCCCTAGGGGCTGACTGGCATCCTCTAACTGTGTGATGCACTGAGCTGGGTCCTGTTGCTGCTTAAAGAAGGTCGTGCATTCATTTAGCAGAGGTTTAGCTCCACACAAGAAAGAACTTTTTCTCAGTGAGGGTGCCAGAGCTCTGGAACAGGCTGCCCAGGGGGGGTTGTGGAGTCTCCATCTCTGGAGACACTTAAGACCCGCCTGGATCTGTTCCTGGGTGACTTGGTCTAGGTGAACCTGCTCAGGCAAGGGGGTTGGACTAGATGATCTTCTAGCTCCCTTCCAACCCCTAATATCTATGATAATATCTATAATAATATCCTCTGGACGGGCCAAAGGTCTCCACAGTAACAACTCGCTGTAGGGCCTGTCCTGAGCTGTGTGGCCTGGAGCAGCTCTCCCTTCACCGCAACACGAGCCCTCTTGTGGAGACCTAGCGCAGGTGTCCCCGCTTTGCCGCAGCTCTACAACCTTCTGGCTTACGTTTAGGATTAAAAAGAAGCAGGGAGAAAATCATTAACATCTTTTCTTTGTGCCCCTCAGGTTTCTTGGGCCCTGCCTCCGGCTCCGCAGTGCCCGCTGTTGATTGTACTGCAGAGCTTCCTGCAACGGCCCTCGGCTCTCTGAAAGGGGTGACAGCAGGAGAACACTCTGCTCAAGAAGACTGACAACATAATCTTGTATGAATTCCTGCAAAACCCCACCTATGCCACAGCAGCTGTGGGATGGGCTCGTTACAACAGGGTGGCTGGAATTGCAGCTGGGAAGACCCCTCACATTCCTGCAGCAGGGCAGAAGAAAAGTGTTGTTAGCATTGACACACCAGTTCAAGACTGTGGGATCCTCTGGCTTTGATGCTGGCTCTATGAAAATCAGGGGGTCTGCAGAGCCCTAGCAGGTAGCCCACACCCACCTACCCCTTCACTAACACACAGCTGGCCTTTGGGAGACCCCCAGACCCTGACACACAATCCCAAGTCAGGCTGTGCCTCCATATTGTGACTGGGAGTGGCAAAAACTTTTATTTTCAGCCCTGTACAGGTGTCTGCCAGTACAGTTCTTTGTGCTGGGAGACTTTGAACTTGACCATTATAGATACATGTCCCTTGTCCCCTTACAGAGGCCAAAATGAACAGACTTTTCATGAGGTGAGACTATGTCCTTCATGTTTCTTTTCAGTGCTGTGAGACTTACTAGGGAGTGATACATACTGACAGCACACCTAGCAGCCAACTAGCATTGCTTACCTTCAGCACTGCCAGAAGTTCTTGTCACCTTTCTCTTCTGAAAAGGAGGGCCTTGCCAAGCCAGGTACCAAGAAAAGCTCCTCCATGAAGTTGCTGGAGACAGAGGAGCACACCCCACACAGTGTGGCCAGCTGGCAGTGGTGTGAGCTGGCTACCCACACACAGGCTTTTCTGTGTGCTCCCTCCTGGCCATGCCTGCAACACCACAGGTGCATTTCTGCAACACTGGGTGGTTCCCTCACGTGTACCTGCTGTAATGAAATACAACCCAGGGCCTTGCTTCATAAACATAGGCCTGCTTCTGCCTGTATGCCTGCCCAGTGACATTTGTCAGGGTGTCCTCTCCAGGGGCTCAGCCTCTCTCATCAGGACATTGGGATTTACTTTGTGAAAAGGCTGCAGCTTTCTGCCAGCATTCTCTCTACCCAGCCATGACTTGAAGGGAGTTGCCTACAGGATGCTAACATTGGACAGGACTCACCTGATCTGGGTGATATTCTTGCCTACTGTGTAGGAAACAGTGATTTCTCATTTTGAGGGGAAAAGAGGAAAAAAGCCCCAAGCCCCAAAAACCTTCCTAAGCAACTCTGTTTATCAACCTAACTCCACCCTGCCCCTAGGTTTTGTGTTTTCCCTTCTGCTCTGTTCCAGTGCAAGCTGTATCCATTCCCTCACTGCTCTACTGAGGTGTGTGGTTAGTAGGGCAGAGCAAAGCCTGAGAGCACTAGGCCATGTGCTTTATGGGATGACTTCGTGCTTGAGCTGTTCATCTTGCTAGGACACAGCAAAGAAATATTCCATCTGTTTCACTGTCCTTCTGGCAGGTACATATTGAGAGAGAATCTGCTAGAGGAAATAAGACTAAAAGTAGTTTGTAGAGCATTGAGCTGTAAGAGGCTAAGGGATCAAGTCACTATTAAAAAGTAAGACACTGCTCCCTTTCTACTCCTGCAGTTAGGCTGCTCCATCAGCTTTTTTTACTGCTCTCCCATTGTATGAGGTGAAATGGGAGCTTCAGAACATTTTTATGGAGGTGTTTTTGACAGCTAAAAGGACATAAAGTGTGTGTAAGAAACGAAACTCCTTGTGCCTTCTGGGTGCAAGCAGAAGATGTGTGACAAAAAAAGCAGTTTCCAAATGGCAGCCTGACCTGATTGCAGGACGTGCTGAACGGGCAGTGGTGTCTCATGCTTTTCAAGATTCCTTTTCTTTCAGTCTGTGCTTGTTCTTTCCAGCACAAACTGCTATTTTCTTGCAGGGTGAACACTCTCTTTTTGTATTTACTTTGTTCAACATCATGCTTCCTCCCCTGCTGTAACCACGATGAATTTCCACATTACCAAACACACCACAGCTCTACTGGCACAGTGTTTTCTGTCTGACTATCCCATGCTCTGCTTCTTCTCCTGGTGACTGAACAGCCTCCTAAAGAGTTTGGCTTTTGTTCTGTGCCAAACTTTTCTGCATCACCACAGACTCCAGTTTAAGTTTAAACTCTTTCTTCACAGACAGATACGCCTGGTGTCAGTTTGTTTTGATATTCTTGATGGCAGGTTATTTGGTTTATTTTTTCCTTAAGCAGTTATACCACCAAAGGTGTTTTCTGTTGCCTTATGCTGTATTCAGTGAATTGCACACACATGGTTTCTGTGAGACCTTCCCAGCTTAATATCTGGGTCTGTGTACCAGGCAAGCTGCTCTGTTATCACAGGTATTTTGTATGTATATTTTTTTTCCCCTGGGGTTCCTCCTTTAATTATATTAAAAAATAAATCATAAACTCAAGTTTTCTTTCCTCAATAATAAAAGATGTCTGTTCTAGGTGCAGGAAAGTGGTAGAGCCTTTCAAATGAACCCCAGCCACTGTTTTGCAGCTGCTAAAAACCCCTTCCCCTTGCTAATTATGGGCAGTGTAAGGACATCTAGCAGCCTCCTTACACAGAGGGCAGATCCACACAACTACTACACCCTGGCTCTGCCTAGCCTCCCATGGAAGAACATCCCTACATCACTGGTCAGAAAGGAAAATTAGTATTCCTGAGACATCATATCAAATACCACTAAACAGGAACAGAGAAAGACTTGAGCAATAATACAGCTAAATGGCATCAGAACTGCTGTATGGGTAGGAGTGATAGTGGCTGGGGATGTAACAGAAAAAAAGTTAAAATATTGTTTTAAATGATTTTAAAATTGCTGTGTAACCACAATGGCAAATATTAATATTAAATAAAGGCCTGCCATTGTGTTTGTGGAGAGGGCAGAGGGCAATAACACTCCAGAGCTTAAAACAGCATGGGGGAGAGACATGGCCATACCTCTGCTTCTTCAGATCCTTCACTTAAGACACAGAAAAGGAAAATCAAAGCTGGTCAATGACAACCCTGAAACATGTGTATTTCTCCAATCAAAGTGAACCCACTGAGGTGTTTAAAAAATAAAAAGCTCATTTCAGAAGTCAGAAAACAACACCACCTTGAAACCAAGCTGTGCCAAAAATCTGCTTTGGGTGGGTGGAATATGCTCTGTGGAATCAACTGTTCTTATTTCAATCAACAGCAATCAGCTGTAACAGCACAAACCATTCAACCAGAACAGACTGACTGCTCTTTTTCTTGTTGGAAGGAGACCTGAACTTCCTACCTGGATGTAATTCCCTTTAATAGAAGGGAAAAAAAGCCTTAAAGAAAGAAAAGGGATGAGTTTGAGGGAAATGCCATGGGGCACCTGGCCTTTCTGGACATGGACCATTATCACAGTGACTTCAGCTCTACCTGTAGGTAACAGTTGAGCTCTGGTACAAAAATCTGAGAAGAGCTGGCACTCCCCTGGCTCTTAGCTCTGCTCCAGGCTTTATTTCTGGCTGATGGGATCTTAGAGCTCTTCTCATAGGATATCACTCAAATACATTTTTCTAATGGAAATACTGTACTAACATAAAGAGTTTATGGACACAATCACCACTGCCAGATGGATTTATTGCCTTGAACCACATTTCTCCCAAATATAATCACCTGATTTCCAACCTTCACATTAAATCAGAGTCCTTTTTATTGTCATTAAAACTGCACAGTGCCAATTCTTCCACCATCACCACCAGAAACCAGCCATCCTTTCAGTGGCCCACTCAGCCACACTTCCATTGAAGAACCCAAACCATGTTTTCCTCAGGGTATTTCTGTATCATTCCCAGCTCCTCCACCCTTCCTCAACATTGACTGCAAAATACCTCAAGCATTGTAAAACCAAATGTGGTTTTCTGCAAAGAGTCCTAAGAAACCACCATGAGCCAAGCACCATTGGTCCAGCCAAGCTGTGGGAAGGAGGTGGCAAGAGGAGGAGAGCAGCTGGCTCTGGTTCCACTGGTACTGTGCTTCAACAGCAAGTTCTTCAGGCACTGTCTGAGGAGCAGCTTCTGCCAGGGCACAATTAGCTTTAGGAATAAGGGTACCTTTAGCATCCAAACTATTCACAGGCTCCTTTACCTTGAGTATTTCTACATCAGTGGTCATTTGGACATTTCCAGCAGTGAAATGGTTTCTAGACAAGGCCCTGGGGCTGCCCTCACCCCCTGCCAAACCTAGGTGACACTTTTTAGTCTGCAGAGTCTGCTTTTCAGGTTTGGCTGTTCCAAGCTCTTAGGCAGTGACAGGCACCCATGAACAATGTTTTCAGTAAAATGCTTTTTCACAAGTGCATAGGATATAACTGCATTCACAGATGAGTTCCATGACCCCTCAACTGAAGACTTTCATGAGCAGAATCAAAATATTTTGTAGTTGCTTACAACAGAGGTCTCAGTAGCTCCTAGATTCTCTTGCTTTGTCCATCTCTGGTTCTCCCTGGGCATTGTTTTCTGGTTGGCCTAAGAATTCAGTCACACTGAGCCTGGATTCCCTAAGGAGAGAAGAGGGAGGGTGAAGTTAATTTTATGTCTGTAACCTCCTGCCAAAGGCATGACATGGAATCCTAACTCTTGAAAGAAGTTCCTTCTAGAACTGGCACTATTTGTGAGATTTAATAAGTCATGGAACCAGCACCATAACCTTTTCTCCCCAAAGCCTCCAGCTTTCCTCTCTTTAATGGGGATGGAAAGAAGGTAACAATAAAGGAAAAGCCAGAGGTCTGTCCCCTCTCAATTCTGGTAAAGAAATATTAATGTTATTGTCCTGCTTGTCTTCTTGGGCACTGCAACTGTGAAAAACCAATGCAGTTACTGGGCTGGGGCAAGGCATGGATTCTGAACAGAATACCTTATTACAAAATATGCAGCAACATCTAAGGCTGCAAAAACTAAACCAAGGGTTCTCAGACTGCTACGTGAAACACACCAAAAGCCAAGAAGAATCAAGCTTTAAATAAAACTATTGTGTCAGGGTTTGTTTAAAGATTTGACCCACGTGGACCTAGACACATTTCCATTGAAAGGCTCCAACAGGCAGAGCTGTTCCTTACCACTCTGCTAACTTCTGCTCATACAGCTCCCTGCGCTCACGACTCCTCTTCTCCTGCAGGGTCTCACCAGCAATTGCCTGCACTACCATTAACAGCCCCCCTGCAGGGATCCTGGAAGAGAAAGCAGAAAAGTCACAAGGGGACACACACCAGTAGTAACTTACTGGCACTGGCAAAAGGAACGGGGACCAGCCACCAGATCAGTGGAGCATCATGTTCCCCAGTTCTCACATCACAGCAGACTAAGGTACTTCTATTCCACTGCCAGCCCCAAACACAGCCTGTTGGCTGGGACTTCAGCTCTGACTCACTGTAGCCCCTTCAATAGCATATTTTGAATTTACTCATGGACTGGCACCCAGAGGGTTAAGGGGTGTGATCTAGAGTGCCCAGACAACACCTGTAGAACATGTAATCCATAATTTAGACAGTCACAGCCTTGCTTAGCTTTTGTCCAGGTCTGGAGGTACTGGTGTTTCTATAAATAAAGCTCCCTAGGCTGCTTCCAGACATGCTCCCAGCTGACACCATCCTGACAGTGCTAAGTAGCATATAAAAAGCTCATTCTCTTGTCCAGGCAGGATCCCCAAATCCACTTGTGAGGATATTCACAAGTCAATGCTTTAAGAAGAAATCCTAGTTCTGATTGAAAAGTCAGGCTTCTCCTGAGTTAAGAAGTCACTGTCCTGACAGACAGAGCCCCATGGTTCCTCCATGCTCCAGGGAGCTTTAGAGAAACATACACAAGGAGATAATCCACCTTACAGCCTTGGGTTGTGCTGCCCAACCACACAGCTTCTTTCTCAATAAGCAAATGGTGGCAAGTTCTGTTGAGAGCACTGAGTTCTTATCAGAGGAAGCAGCAAAACACAAAAAAAGAATTAAAAAACCTCAAACTTTAAAGTTTGGAAGAAAAGTCATCATCATGAGATTCCAAAAATACAGAAAATCCTTCAAGGCAAGAGAGAAAGGGAGGCTTTCACAGCCCCATCTATGACTCCAGGCTGGGTGTGTGCAGCCACTAGCCACCAAACACCCTTAAAGAATGCCTGTGTCTCCACCACTCAGCAACAGCAGCCACAACTCACCCAAATGCTGTTCCAAACATGAAGCCACCTGCCAATCCCTGCAGGCCCAAGTGCATCCTGAAAAGGGCTCCTGTGAAGGCTATAAAAAAACCAAACCACACTGTGAAACCACAAAGTGCACCCCATCAGCCAGCAGAAGGAGCTGATTTGCTGCATTTCTCTTTTCTGTGAGCTGACATCTAACAGAGCAGTGCCATGAGCAGCACCAGGGGCCCTCACCATGGGCTCCCCACTATAGCATTGCTCCAAGTTCCCTCTGCTTCAGGAAAACTCCCCAAGAAATACTATCTATGAAAGTAAAAATGAGCTCTCTCCAGCCTGGAGCATGATCCCTTCCTCCCCCCTCCTCTTTTTTTTTTCCCCCCGTTCAACAACAGCTAATAATAGTAGCTGCCATGTAAGGCAGAAAAGATAGTACAACATGCATCCAACTGCAAGGAAAATAAAGCCTGCAAAACTGAACAAGCAGATCCCTTACCCAGAGCCAAAAGTGGGCAGACAAAACTCAGGCTGAAAAAGCAGAGTTTACCAACATCACACTGAGCTGTTGGAAAGAGCAGACATGAGAACTGCTTTCCCTGCTCAATATGCAGTGATGACAGCAGGTTATGCATGGAAGGGTTGTCTTTACCCTACTCAAGCATTTTTCACCCCTCCAAAAAATACTCCAGCAAGAATTTTGAAGATGAACACCCAAAACTTCCCTCAGAAAAGCATCAATCCCTCTCTGCTACACATAAAGCAGTTACATGATGGAGCACAGGAGATAGAGACCTGCTCATATTCAAAAGATGAGGATTTCTGCTGCTGCTTTCCCACTGATGACCCTTGCTGATGAGGAGAGAAGCCCACAAGGTGACAGCATCCTTACCTCCTGCAGAAGCAAAATTGCTGATGGTGGTTTTGTTGCGGTATGCAGTCAGCCCAGTGCTTACCATGCTGCAAAGACAAGGCACAGAAGAAGTCACCAGTTGCATGGTGACAGGGGGTGAAACACAGCCTGAAATAAAGCTGGATTTCATTAAACCAACCCTCAGATGGCCTCTAACTGCCTTCTTGTCCATTTGCCCAGAGCACACATGGGCCAGCCACAAGTGCCTCGAATTCTGTGGCTTTACTGCAGGTAGTTGCACAGGCAGAGGCCAGGGGATACCAGGATTCCCAGCCTGGATCTGGGACATTCTTTCTTTTTATTTAATCAAAGATATTTTTTTCCATGACACATTCGAGGATAAAAGAAATTGAGCAATGAAAAGGTCCTGTCAGTCAGTCCCAATACCACCAGAAGCTGAATCTGTGTGTCAGCAAGATCTTGGCTGACAGACAGGGCCCATCACTCGAGCTAAGTCACACTCCTGATGTCAGCAGGGTCACCTACTCTTGTGGCAGGAGATATTCCAACCGGGGTAGGTGTCACTCTGACTGCAGGGGAGACACCTGCTGGAAAGCAATGAAGTTACATATCCAGCCCAGGAAAAGCAAAAGGAACCCGAAGTTGCAGGACAGAAAGCAAAACAGCACACTAACTAAACCTCACAACAGCTACTGAACCAAAAGGTGTCAGAGAAACCAAAAGAGACCGAGGAAGACATTAGGAAAGGAGAAAAAGAAACAAACATGGAGACAGAAGTGTAAACCAATGCTAGTTAGTGCTGCTGGTACCTTAAAAGCAGGAGAAATTAAACTGGACATACCTGCAGCTATAGGCAGTGCAGGCTTGGGACTAAACATACATTTACCATTTTGAATGTCAGGGAAGGAGATATTCCTAGATTAAAAGGGCTTTACTCTGAAGAGTGTGCTTAGTTTGATGGTGTATTGTCAGAAATGCTCTGACAGCTGAGGGAGAAAAGCAGGGAAGTGGAACAGTATCTGCATTGGTTGTGCTTGTAGGGAAAATCTGAAGTCCTAAAGAGGTCCCAAAGGATAAGATGTGAAGGAACAGGGATTTTCCAGTGTTAGATTTTGCATTGGTACATAAGATCTGAATTCTGGGATAATGAAAAGAATAATAAATTATAAATCCTCTTCACAATCACGTCCATCACTCACTGTTAACATAACACTTTGTGCCTCAGTCAGCAGCCTCTCAAGAAGCTGGGAGCACTGCACTAGTGCCTCAGCAGAAGGCAGCTCTTCTCCCCCTCCCAGCAGAAACACTTACTTGAACACTGTCACAAAGGTGGCTACTCTCCAGCTCCAGCGCCAGCCGTAGCGGATGAAACTCCTGAGGCCAGCCCTGTGAGCAGATTGCTGTGGGGCAGAGAGAAGACAGGTTACAGACCACAGCCCTGCTGCCCCTTCCAGCACCACCAGCCCCCTGCCAATGGAGCACGTGCCATGGTTCATGGCATCATTGCCACTCGGGAACGATGCCCTGACCCTTGGGGATGGAGTCAGGACAGCTGCTCACGTTCGCCCCAGCCTCCAATGGGGAAACCAGAGATTCACTCCAGACTCTAACACCACCTGGTCTCTCTAATCCCACTGCTTGGACACATCTGAAGGGCTACAGGGAGAGTTCTCTGATGGCAGTGTAAGAGAGCAGTGGAGAAAAAAGTGGGGGCAAACTAGAAACTCTAAATTATGACAAGCATGTACATTTTAATACGTAATATCCAAAGTACATAATAACAACCTACTTTAAATGTGAAGTGACCATCAAGCTCTGCAGTGTAGCACTGAAGCTTAAAAAGTCTGGCAATGAGTGACCTTTAAATATGTGATAAACAGAAGCTTCATGAAAAAATAATTTAAAAAACCAAAAACCAGGGCTGAGAGGAGCCAGGCACCGATCTCTGCAGCCAACTACATCATGCCCAAATTTAAGTAGCAAATGATGTACAATGAAGCAGATGTTTAAAGCTGGGTTTTTTTCCCCCCCTAATAATCCAGGTATCCAACACTTTACCTGAAGAAGAACAAACTCCCAAAACATCTCTAAAAGTTCTCGAGTGCTCTTTGTTGTGTAAACTACAGGAATTGCAAGTGGTCTTAAAGTAATTCACACAGATAGGAGGACACCACCAGCGTGACACCCTCACTCCTGTCAACCTCCTTCCACCTACAGCCAAAGCTTTTCAAGTGGCACCGATTAAGGAGCGGCTGAACACACACGCAGGCTGCGGGTCACACACCTCGCTAACTCAAGGTCATTCGGTCTCAAAGGGACTCAGGTGTCCGTGGCCTGGGGAGCCTTTGGGGAGGTCTCCTCTCCCCCAGATGCCTGGGGACGGCTCGGTCCCCGAACGTGACCGGTGGGCGCGCCGGTAGCCCCCTCCCAAGCCCAGCCCCCCGTTCCCATGCACCGCGGGGCTCCCGTAGGGCTCCCGCATGGCTCGTACCACCGCATCGGCGCGGTTGTGGAAGACCTCCCCGTGGCTCCTCTCGATGAAGGCTTTCCGGGCTTGGTAGAAGGCGGGCAGCCCGCCGTACATCCAACCGACCAGTGCCCCGGTGAAGGCCGCCTTGAAGATGTTCAGCGTCTCCTCCGGGTACCGCCGCTGCTCGCTGCAAGAGAAGGGCAAGGCCATGCTGCGGGAGGGAGGCACGGGGGACTCTGCGGACGCCCGCAGCCACCCGCCCGGCCCGGCCCAGCCCGGTGCTCACTCGAGCTGCCAGAGCTCCCTCAGCCGCTCCCAGCCCGTCTGTGGCGGCGGCGCGGGGCGGCCGAACTGCGACTCCGCGCTGTGCCCCGCCATGGCCCCCGCCGCCATGGCCCCGCCGCCCGCAGCGCCCCCCGCCGCCCACAGCGCCCCCTGCCGCCCCGGCGGAGCCGCTGAGAGCGCTCGGCTGCCCCGCGGGGAGAGCTGAGGAGTGCCTTGGTCTTAAGGACAGCGAGGGACGATATCAGCAATGCGAACAAAAAACCACAACGAATCGGACAGCTAAGTCCCCAGCTGATGCAGGCGGGTTCAATCGCTTGATTTAGACCAAGAGGAAATGGCCTGAAGTTTCATAGATTCATAGATATTAGGGGTTGGAAGGGAGCTAGAAGATCATCTAGTCCAACCCCCCTGCCTGAGCAGGATCACCTAGACCAAGGCACCCAGGAACAGATCCAGGCGGGTCTTAAGTGTCTCCAAGGGAAGTTTAGATTGGGTATGGGGAAGAATTTCTTTACCGAACAGGTTATCAAGCACTAGAAGGGCTTGGCCAGCAGTGGAGTCCCCATCTCTGGCGGTGTTTAACTGTCACACAGATTAGTGCTGAGGGATATGTTATAGTCGAGGTCTTCTCACTGTTGGACTCTAAGATCTTAAAGGTCTTTTCCAATCTAGGCAATCCTGTGATTCTGTGACCAGAGGACATCCAGACACCCTAAGTGTTATTGTGACAGAGAAAAGCAAAGCAGAAAGCCATCCTTTGCCATCCCTGGCAAATCCTCTGGTCCAACTCTATTACAATTCTGACTAAGCAATGATGCACCCAAAAACACCTTTTTTTTTTTAATTGCAAAAGCACTTCATTAAAAACAGTTAAAAAATACAATACACGGGTGTTTTGGTTTCTGAGAGTGCAGTCTCTCCACTGACGAAAAACACAAAACCAGAAAAGCCCTCCCACTCTTGCACAGATCTTTTCCTCAGAAACCAGGCTGTTGTCTTACCCCAGTTTGCTTCCTTTGCAGGCTGGGAAAAGCCAGGTGCTGGTCACACAGCTGGCACTTCTGGCAGGTACATCCTTGCACCAGGGCTTGGCAGGGCTGCAAAGCCACTGTGTGTAAGCACATGTGTGTCAGTGTTCTGTTTCTGGTTCTTGTAGTGGTTTCTTCTCCAATCCAAACTGACCACTGAGGACACCACGAGCTGCTGCCTTCATTCTCTGCTGCTTCCTAAGCCATGAGGCTGCTCAACTGGGAGGCAGTGGACCTGCTGGGATCCCACACTGCTGCCCAGTGCCAGTCTGGATGCCAAAGAATTTGCTGCTTCCTACCAGGCTTCTCAACTCAGGGGCCACAGAACATTTCTGAATGGCACTCCCTCTGGGCTAAGCAGCCTGTAGCAGGGGGGCAGAAATACTGTGAGTGCAAGCAACCTGTGACTGAACTCCAAATGAGTAGTGTGAGGACAAGCTGCCTCTGTATGGCTGAAGACCAGACTGGAAGACATGACAAAAGGAGTGAAACAGCAGTGGGGACAAAAAGAAGTGAATACTGAAGTGAGCAGATGTGTTACCAGCTTTAAAACAAAACAATAAAATACCCAAAAAACAACCCTAGAAAGATACCAGAAGGGGTTCACAGCAGAGAATCTGTGAACATCTGGGAAAAGGAAGAGCCAAGTCTACCTCTGTGTGCACCTCCTCAGGGTTCTGAAGGATGTGTGGCCAGCCTGGTCAGAGCTGGTTAACAGGGGCTCAGTTGTGTGGCTGTGCAGGTGCCCAACTCCTCTCCCAGAGGATGAACCATCTTTATCTCACTTTCCAACTGCTTGACTGTCTGCTACTCAGGCTTAGCACTGTAGCAACACCATCATCACCAGCTGCTTCCCTGTGAGGTAGGTAGTGTAATTGTGCAAGGATCATTAGTCCTTTCACTGGCACATCAAAGCCTTACCATCACCCTCTAACACCTGACATATACATGAGCTCTAAGCTAGCTAAAAAGGTTACCCCAAATCCCAGTACCCACGTCTATCAGAGAACACCTAATATCCCAAGTGCTACCACACAGGTGAGAAAACACTATTTGCCAAAAAAAGAGGCATGTATCTCCCAGCTGAGTGTAGCTGACAGCCTGTGCACCTTGCTTATTGTACTTGTGAGCACAATCAGCTTCATAAAAAGTCCAGTAACATTAACAGAAAGGCTCCTCATTGACTGAATGGGAATTAGGATCATTCTGAGACAAGTAATAACCAAGTCCCACATGCTAACCACCTTCTTCCAGGCATAGCCACAGCCTCTCTATTAAATACCCATCATCCAACATTCTACTTAACATTCTGATGGTGACAATACAACCAGGTCCCTCTGTACAGGAGCAATTTCAAAGTAATCCTACTGCTGTTCTCTGTAGTTCTAGTGTAAAGGACGAGAAGTCTGAGAGAATAAGAAAGAAGACACACTGATCTTCAGATTTCCAGGGAGATCAGCTTGAGATGAAGAGAAAAACAGACAAGTCTCTACAGTTCTGTTTTCAGCCGTTCAGAAGTGATCTCGCTGTAGCTCTTCCTCCTTTTCACTTTGTAAGTCAAGGCTTGGGAATATTCAGACAGCAGATGCTCCCAGTAGCAAGAGACATCCTCCATCTGCAAGTGCTCAGTGATGAACTGGCGTCCCCTAGAGACACACAAGGCACAGTCAGAAGCAATTTCCAGTTCCTACAGGAGTCTTTGGGTTTGTTTTATATGTATATCAACTTCCACTCTTCTGTGTTTCAAATGAGAAACAACATGCACTGCTCTGTACTGTCTATTTTCATCCCTGGATTTCCCTTCAGGCTCACAGCTCTGACAGCTGCAGTGCTGTTGTTATCCTCAAGATGGTATTTGTTACCTGGGATAATAAATATCAGATCTGGTGTATTGGACAGAGCCAGAGCATCACTGACATGTGCTGCTTCAGAAGGCACTTGCTGCCAGCCTGGATTCACAGTGCTTACAACAGACACAATTCCCAGGGGCAAACTCACCTCACACTGAGAAGAAAGCTCCCAACATCCAATTGCTTTCAGCAGGGTTCCTACCATGGGTCACATCTGAATCAAAGACCTAAGCATATAATCTTGTTCTCCAGTTCCCCCTGCTTGTTAGTTCTCCAACCCTCCTGCTGTTCTTGAAGAGGATCAGTTATACTGCACCCTACTAATACTGGGGTGTCTTTGATGGGCAACCCCTTCAAAAGCTGCCTAAGAAAATGCTGGGGAAGAAGACTACCAATAGCCAGGACAGACATGCAGCTTACCTCTCTGAAATTTCTTGTGCTATGGCATCATTTTCCTTCACAAACTGCAGCAGGTCCCTAAAATGAAGATTAAAAAAAAAAGCTATGAAACAAGAAGTTCAATTTAGTCTCTCAACTAAATGAAGAGGATAAGACTAAGATCTACAACTGAGCCAGGGACTGGTGCTCTTCATTTCAGGGCACAGAAGGAACTTGCCCTCCTCATTTGTTCCATATCAGTTCTGGACAGTATCATAGAATGATTTGGCTGGAAGAGACATTTAAAATCATCAAGTCCAGCCATTAACCCTACACTGCCAGGGTCCCTAAACCATGTAATGTAAACCCAGTTTGCTGCAACCTGGGAGCTAACAGAGTTTTGGCCCAGTGCTCTTCCCCCTTACCTGTGCTGCAGGGCCCACCCACTTGCAAAGCACCTACAGCCTGCTGATTCCAGTGGAGGTGACAGACCTACATGCCCCAGGTGAAACTGTACTCTCCAAGTAATGTGAGCAAAGGATTCTTTGAAGGTTGTAATAAAAAGAACATCATCTCCAAGAGGGTTTGTCTAGGAGATGCCATGGGGTGGAGGGAATAACACCCCCCCACACACACACACAGCAGTGTTTCCTGGGGCACTCAAGGCTCTGCTGAGCCTTGGGGTCTCACACCTGATGTTGGAGAGGTCTGATTGGACTGGGATGTAGTGGACCCAAGGCTTCAGCTGGGGGTAGAAGAACTCCAACCACTCTTCTCCAACGTGAAAGACGAGTGAGCCACATAAGAAAAGGTGCTTCAGTCGGAAACTGGCAGCTACTCCCCGAAAATTGAACAGGTACCTTTGGAAGGATAAGCAGAGAGAGGGCTCTGGTTACACTTGGCATGCTGTGCAGAAATGCACTGAGACAACTGGGCTCTGAGCAGCAGCCAACCCTCCCCAGTGGCAGCTGGAGGGGGGAGGTCTCCCTCACACAGAGCTGTGCACCAGCACTAAAACGAAGGGAAGCTTTAGCTGAAGCTCCTCCCAGGAAAGGGGAGCTGAAGCTGAGGATGTGCTAGGTGAGCTTCTGCTCTGCTGAAACTGATGGGGAAAAAAAATAAAGTGTGAGGCTTTACCTCTGAGATGGACACCTGCCTGCAACAAACCAAAGGAGGCCTCATGGACAACTGCCAACAAGGAATGGAAGGGCACAATCCTGCCACTCTACACTTCAGAGACTCCTGTTACCACAAGGAGCTTTTTCCCAATCCTCCCTTCTTGCAGTGAGCTTTTCTGCTCATTCTTCTGTTTTCCAACATCTATCTCAGTTTGATTTTGTTGTTGTTTTGGGTTTGTGTTGTTTTCTTTTTCCTCTGGGATTCTGCTTTAATCTGAATCTAATTGTTTGATATTAACTTGGGAATGCAACCCTAGGAGGTTAAATAGGCTAGCACACAACAGATGGACTTTGCAGATAACAAAGAATCCACAATTTTGTTTTCAGTATTTTCTGCCAAGTTAGTAAAGTGGGCTTGACTGGGGGCAGATTTCTCTCAGCAAACTGTATCTCAGAGGGATGTTTGTTTGCTTACTTGCTTTCTTTTTTAAACCTGTATTTGTCCAATTAGATGGAAAGCAGTTTTTCCTGTGGGTAAAATGCCTCAGTACATGTAACTAATCTTTGAAGTAAAACATTTTGGGCTCAGGGAAGAGAGTTCTTCCTTTAATGAAGTTATTTTGGGTGAGATGGGAATTATGGCTAAACTTAGTTCAGCAGTAAGTGACAAGGAGTAAATATGAAACTATTTTGCATACTTTATATTACCTAGGAGCTCAAGGCAGGGATGGAGGAGCTCGTTGTATTAGGAACTCAACAAATACTTGTAGAGATGTAACAGGAACAGTGGTCTGGAAGCAAAGAGATGTCTCTGTCCACTTCTAGACACAGTTCTCACCATCCATGACCTCAGCTGCTCTCAAAGACAACCTGCTACAGCACCTACACTTAAGGAAGCAGCAAGAAGTTCACGTTGATCCTACCAGACCCTGGGCTATTACAGAAGTAAGAATGTCTTAGCCTTTATTGTCTGAGGCACTTAGGAAGCATCAGAGTTGGGAAGTCTGTGTGTGACAGAAGGGAGAAATCTGGGCAGCAGTCTAGTGAAATATAAAATGAGACAAAATCAATCACATTTGCACAAAAACACAGATCCAGCCAAATGACTGAGTTCTTGTATCAGCTGATTCTAGCTGGCAGAATTATAACTAGGTAATTGGAAAGCAAAAGAAAAACATCACACATACAAGTGCACAGACACTAAAAGCTTATATTTTTTACACAGAAACCCCCAAGAATGTTACTCTAAAGTAGTTAAAAAAATAAAAACCTTTGTAAAACAAAACCACATTTTCCCAAACAATGCAGAAAGTATGAATCAATACTGTAGCATATTTCAGCTTCTTTCTTTTACTACATACATCCAGAGGCAACACATGTCCCAGCAGTATGCATATGAAGACATGACTCCTTAGTTCTTTATGCCTTTGAAGATGGTAATGCTAGCACTGTAGCATGAAAAAAAAATATTTTTTAAGCACACAGCTTGGTACAGGAAGAAAAAAATGTCAGAAAGCCTTTTTGATTAAAAAAAAAAAGAAATTATCCATACTTTCATTAGTGATGTAAGGCCTTCAGCTTCCCCAAAGCACTGTATTTCTGCTGGCCCAACAGGGGAAAAGCTACATTGAAAAAGGCTAAGCTAAGCTCCCAAGTTTTCAACCACATTGCACCTGTTCAAGCTTCTTTATCTGCATGGACCTGGTTGCTGGAATTAAGCCTTAAACCAAAAAATGTGAACTTATCACCAAGCAAGTGAAGAAATAACCCATAGCCCTCAGAACAGCTCTACTAATCAAAGCTCTTACTTGTATTTGCAGTGATCAACCAGTGGAATTTCCTTTGCAGGAGGCTTCCCTAAGGTGTCCTGAAAATAAAGAGAAATGATAGATAGATAGATAGATAGATAGATAGATAGATAGATAGATAGATAGATAGATAGATCTATCTGCAAGTTTCCTATAGTGATTTCATCTTTTTTGGCCTTCTCAGTTAAAAACAAAGCTGAAGTCTCACAACCCTCCATTCACACTTCTGAGAAAAGCTCCTCTGGGAGGCTTTTAGAAGTATTATGAAGAATTCCCAGCTCTTCAAACAAGAAAAAAACCCTGCCAGTAAGTAAATGCCAGCACAAACATATTAAATGATAATGTTTAGTTGGCAGCTTCAGAGTGGAAAACAGCTTGGGACAATGGACTGTGTGAAGCCAAGTGTAACTGGATTAGCCAAGACTGTCTGGAGAGAGCTGGACTGTCAACTAAGTATGGAACTAAAAAGCCATCAGCAACAGTTCTCAGAAAGTTATCAACAATAAGACCAAGAAACTGGTGGTACTGGGTGGCAGAGATCCTGCTCTAGCAGGGGTGTTGGACTAGATGATCTTCTAGGTCCCTTCCAACCCCTGACATTCTGTGATTCTGTGATGTCAGAAAAAGGTTTACAAAGACTAATGACAGACACCACACAGGCAGCTCATGACTACAAGGGGAAGACTTGGCTGATTTTGTTGTAATGAAAGAGGAGGGGATAGGCACAGCTTAATTTTCTTACATGTGCTGGTTTCTTGAACAAAAAATGTAAGATGAAAGAAAAAGCCATCTTGCAATGCTACCCTTTGTGGCCTTCACACTCAGGAGACAAACAACACCCACACACCTTTTCAGATTTCCAAGCCTGATTTTTAGTGTACTCAGCATCAACGAGTTCAGGGTGCTCTCGGGACAGCAGAATGAGGGGATCTCTCTCAGGGCTTGTCCTGCAGAAGAAATGTTACCAGTGCTGGTCAATCCACGACCCAACACAGCCAACAAACTGCAGGGTTCAAGACCCAAAACCATTTTGAAGCACCCTGTCACACACTGCCTTTCTGTCCAAGGGTGTATGAGCAGAAGAGAATGAGTTACCTCTGCCAAGATGATATGAGGCCATGTTTATTTAGTTTACTAAATATATAATATCACTGTTCAGGCAATTTCCAGGGCATATCAAGAGATGTTGTTTTGTTCAGGCCTTATCCTGATGGGTGCCAAATATTTTAACTCCCTTCTAAGTCAGGGAGAGCCAAGAGATGCTCAGCACCTTCAGCACTGATCCCTCCAACACCAATTTAAACCACTAGTGATAAACTGAAGTTATGACATCCCTGAGTCACTCCTCATCAACTCCTGAGCCTGCCTAGTAACCTATCAAATCCTTCCCTGTTGGGGATGGGGAAGGCACACATTTTTCAAACCATCACTGGAGAGAGGACACAAATAATTTACTTTCTTATCCCTCACCACTCAGGTAACTGAAAGCAAGAATACTTTTGATTCCCTGCCAAGCATCTGCATAGCAGATAAAGTATTCACATGGGCAAGAAGCACACACATCAATATCAAACTTACATTTGTATCATGCACCTGCAGCTCCCTTCACAGAATGAGTTGGTTCTTAGTGTAACAGTTTTCCTCATTAAGAAATAACACAGCAAATCCATCACAGCTTCTGTTTCCAATATTAGATTTATAATAAACTAGTTGCAAATGGCAATTATTATGGAGAACCACTAATGGCAAAATGATGATGTAGAAAATGTCTTGCTTTCCTTGTTTTAAAATACATTTTGGGCTACACTTTTGTAGGTCCTGGAGCTACAGAAATTTCTGCACACAGACAGCTGTCACAACATATGGTGGTAGACTCTCCTGTTACAGGAAAATATGCTCACCTGGATCCTCGGAAATATCCTTTAGAGATTTTTTTCTTCCATGGCCATTGTTCTGCAGATCTGAAAATATTGTTTATGCATGGCAATAAATGATTTAATACAACCACAGAACAGCACTCTCATCACTTTTCACAGCATGATCTCTTTTTATTATTCTTCATTTTTGATGGAAATCACTTTCTTCATTATGGCAGAAAAAAAAACCCCTCTCAGCCAGGTCCAAAGAAACAGGTTTTCCTGTGGATATTGTGTTTAAGGCAAGATGATAGAGTCTACTTTTCAGAGTGCCTTTCAGTCAAAACAATGAATTACACACAACCCCCTCACCAAATCTTTAAGGGAATTATAATTTAGCTAAAATTTAAATACATGTTTTTGCCTTGTTCCTGTATTTCTCAGTACTTCACTAAATCTGGATAGTGCAAAATGGCTAGAGTTTCTAACCACTGTTAATTTCCCACTGAAAAAAAAGCAGCAAAACAGCAACAAACAGAAAATTCACCTCTGGGGTGAATGTTGTACTTTTCAGCTAGGCTTAGTCCCATAGATCTTGAGATTTTGAAGAGGGAAACATTCAGCCTTGCATGATGCTGTCAAGTGATCAACAGCCAAGTGTTTTTTCTTGCTGTGGTTCTATGTTCACTCACTGTTACACACTTTGTCACCCTCCATGGGAAACAGCCCCATATTCTCCTAATAGTTAAAGATCCTGTCAAAGGAAAATTCCCAATACGAAGTATCTTCTGTCTTACTCTTAGCTCAGTTGTGCCTTGATTCTTGGGGGAACAATTCCAGGTTTCTCTACTGCAAAATACTCAAGTAAAAGCAGTTCTAAGCAAGGCTTTCCTTGACCTTTCCAGAACCTTGTACAAACATCCTGGCTCATCCCTGCAGTGAAAAAGCTTCAGCTCTGAGAGAAGCTCTGAAATAGTTGGAAACATAGGAAAAAATTTCCATGTGTCAGGGGAGATTTCTGCAAGCAAAAGATAACTGCTGTTTTATTGACAAACCCTATCTCACTGAAAATGATAGAATCTGGCCCTGACAGCATGAAGAATGTGTATACTTTGTCCTCTGCATTCCTTAAAAAACAGAAAGCTAATTATAACTTCTATTTACATCATCCAAGGTTTCCATGGAGAATTCTCAGACAGCAGTTAGGCTGTATGGAGCTAACAAGAGGCAGCAAGACAGATCACAGGCCAACAGGTCTTACACTGCACCATTGGCTCAATGATGCCCAGTACCAGATGGCCTTTACTGGGAGTTTGTCCTCCATTAAACTTCCACATACTTGTTGCCAAAACATACCTTCTGAGGTCCTCTCTCATGAGGTCCCAACGCCCCAAACCTGTTGGGTAAATTGGCCAAACAGCTGGTCCTCCTTCCCAAAATGTCCAGGCAGGGTACATAATATCATTGTATTCAGATGTCTTAAGAAAAAAAAGAGAGTAATGTAAGAATAAGAGTACCCTCTGTTCACTGACTGAACCCACCAGCAATGAACATCTCTTCTGGGTGGTCACCACAGTGTTGCTGGGGTTCTTATGAAAACAACCCAATACTGAAATGTTTCAGTGACTTTAAAAAGGCTTTGTCTTGCCACATGACCACACAGGACTTTCACATTAGAAAAATAACAAAAGAGGCCCATGATATAGCTGCTTAGTAGGTAGCAGAAAACCTGAACTTTCTCACCTTTCTGAAGACTTGTGCCTGTGTGCAGCTACAATTGTTTTCTAATGGTAAGAGGCATTATTATCTCATCCTCAGAGATAGAAGCACTTACAGACTTTGACATTTAGGCTTCCAACACTTCACTCCAGCCTTCCTAGAGATTACTTAATAATTACTGTAACAAACAATGAGGTCATGTAAGAATTCCAGTTCCTCACTCCTATTTGGATGCTTGAATCCCTATATAATCAGAGTGAAGACCACCACTTAAGATTAAATCCTTTCATGAAACCAGACTATAGGCCACTTGCACTAGTAACAAACTTCCTAAGCAATTATCCACCTATCTGTCACCTGGAGATAACTGCAGAGTCCAAGGCCAAGGTTAGGAGCTGGTGCACATGACATATAAACACAGGCTGAGGACTGGGTTTGTTCATACACAGAAGAGGAGGCTTGATGGACTCTAAATGCTGTCTCCTATCACCTAATGGGAGAGTTCAGAGAAGATGGAGTCAGACTCTTTTCAGAAGTGCAGAGACAGAACTAGAGGCAACAGGCTTTGATCACATGAGAGATTCCAGTTAGATACTGGGAGACATGTTTTCATTCTGACAGAGCTCAAAAACTGTCTGCAGATGCCCTGTCCTTGAAGATGTTCAGATTTGGGCTGGACATGGCCCAGAGTACCCAGATCTAGTTTGTCCTGCTCTGAGTGAGGTGCTGGACTGGGTGATCTCTTGAGGTCCCTTCCAATTGAAATGAGCATGTGCTTCTATGGTCTGCTCCTTCTCATTCTTACTATAAACAGGCATTGATAACAATTCATGACAGCACCACTGCCACAACAGGGCTGGCCTTGCAAGATGCAGAACTGGCCAATCCTACAATCCTTTATCATTTCTGCCTTGGAAAAATCCCTTTTTCTTTCACCCCAGCATCCTGCTGCCCTCCTCATTCTGGTAGGGACTAACACTGGCTGGTTTAATATGAACTGTGCTTGGGTCACTGGGTTTCAGTTAATAGAGCTGAGTTTAGAGTTCAGATATTAACCAACAGTGACCAGAGAACTCAGTTTCTTGCAGGGTCCTTGCAAGGCACCTGGGGCAGGGTGATGAATATGGCTGCAAAGATTAAGTTGCTGCAACCTGCTCTGCATCAGGTTGGGTTCTGCTGGCTAGAGTTAAGGCTGTGTGATGATCAAAGGGCAAGACAGGTAGCTTTACTACAACATCTGGCAGCAGACATGGTTCTTGAATGACATTGCTTGCAATGCTGTACTGAAATTCTAGAGGTTTTAGGATAGTTGGGAGCTGGGCAATAATTACCAATTGTATCAAGGGTTCAGACTGCACGGCCTGAAGACCTGGCTAAGGTGCCAAAAGTCAGCTAAATAGAATAGAGCCTGAATTAAATACTGCAAATGGTTTATTGCTTCTTTCTGCACCTTCCTGTCTGCTGAGCTTCAGCCAAGGACAGGATCATGAACAGGGTTAGGCAGCAAAGGTGCAGTATTTGGGCACTGTGAGCACACAGTAGGGCAAAGCAAAACTAGCTGAAGCTTAAGGTGTAATTAGGAAAACATGAGAGGGCTCTTGAGTCTGGAAACAGAGAAGCAGAGAGCAAGTGTCTCTATGCATATGTGTTTGTTCACATATTTGCAGATGAAAAAGAGAATCCAGGGGAAAAGGGTTTACAGGAGACAGCAATATTACAGTAAATAGGAAATACTTATCTGTGGCACTGAAATTTTCACATTAAATGAGATTATCTATATGACAGCTGACCAATAATCAAAAATCCTCAGCAAGGCTGCTAAACTATGGCTACAAATTTAGAAGAGGCATTGCAGCACATGACAGCAATGCTGGCACACACCCCATCCAGCTGTGCATCATTCCACTGTGGCAGAGGTACCTCCTCTGACCTGGAAGAGGAGCTAATGAGGGGAAAACCTGTTCTATAGAAGAAATCTGCAAGTCTGTCTGCCTGAAAACTGGAAGGAAAAGAGCAAAAAAAGAGCGAGGAATTTTGACACATGAAAGTCTGTGGAGAGCTAGCCTCAAAAACAAGTTCCCAAGAAAAAGGAGGACATGCATGTCTCACAAATGCTGTTTTTCAAGGTGTGCACACCTTACTGAAAGACAGGACTGGGATGATGGGTTTCATCCACTTGGGCACCTGGGGGTAGTCTCGCACGTTGATCACCATTTCCATGTCCGGCAGGCGGTCGATGATCCCCAGAAGGAAGTGCTCCACTCCACTGCATCTGTGGAGCAACAACACAGGGCAAAGAGCTGTAAGGAGCAGGCAGGATTCTCTTGCAGGCCTTTCTCTGTACAAATGAGCAGGTGAGATGGTGAGCCTTAACCATAGCACCATGCAGAACTGCCTACAGCAGCCTCTAGTGCAGTACAGACACCAATGAAGCAACCCATCCTGTTAACACCTGGCCTGACCTGCAGCTTTCTCTGGGATCCCCCAACTAACCCATCCTCTGCACACTGAGTGCAACAATGACACTCACCTCTTGCTCATTCAATCCTCATACATCATTTTCGAGGCCCTGCTCTGTTAAGGAATTTGGAAGTAGCAATGAAAGATGACTTTCAGCTCAGCAGAGAAGGAAGCACTCCTGTGTCCCAGCCAGGGAGACAAGGTGTGCTGCACAGCTCTTACCTGGCAGGGAACAAGCAGTCCTGCTCACGGTACAGCCTGTTGTCTATGATTTGGTAGTGTGTCCCAAGCTTCCTCCTCACCACTTCTGAGATGATCTCCTCAGAAATGCCACCTCGAAAAGGAGCCAGGTCCTGCTTCCAAACACTGAAACAGAACAATCAGACATGAGTATGTACAGCAGGGAGGATGCTGTGCATTAAATTGCTGCAGTACACAGGTCAGGCTTCTAACTACAAGCTCCATGTAGCTTCCAGGAGCTCTGCTACCTGCAGTGTAACAGAGAATTGAAGCCACTTGGAAGAGCTGTTACTCAGAAATTCAAAGGTCCAAGCTTCACTCTGAGTATCTACATGCTGTTTGCCCAAACAGAAAGTCCAGCACAGGACAACTCTACCTACTCTCCTGGGAAGGACCTTACATACCCTGCAGGTTATGGGTAAATGCCTTCAGGTCACCTAACCTTTGACCTGTGAAGCTTGTGTTCATTCCCTAAATGGTTCAAGACCAAATTTTTCACACAGTGTCACAGTAGCTAGGTAGAAAAAAGGAAGGCAAGAGTCTAGTTGCAAGGAACAGCTTTGCCCAATAATGCTGGGGGTGCACTGAAAGCCAGGTCTGAAGGTCAGGCCTATGTAGCATGTGTGCTGTGACATCTGCACATCACCAGTGAGCTCCAGGAATGCAGTATGAGAAGATAAACCTACTTAATATAAGACCTACCCACCAGTAATGGTCACCACAATGCAACCCTGCTGCACAGGGGCAAACAGAAAGGAAGATTGGTTGGTTATGTTTACAAGACAGACCAGCCTGCACTTGTACTGCCTGCAGTGGTCTTGCATCATGTCTCTACTCTCTGCATTAAATTCCCCATAGAAGACAAGAGTGCTGGCATTATGCACACTGCTTTGCACTTATAAAATAAAAAAACAACAACAAAAAACCCCAAACAAATAGGAACTTGTGTCTTCCTGAATTAACTCCTCTTGGATCATGCTTTGGCCCTGTGAATGTCAGGTTGTTGAATATCTACTACCACACCAATTTTCACAAGCAGTGAGCTAAAGTCCCTAGAAAGAGGACTAAAGTGAATCACATCAAGTGAATCCATGTTCTGTAACAATCTTTTTTAATCTAGCCATTTAGAATATTTTGCACATACTTGGTTTCTTCTACTTTTAAAAGCCCACGAGGAAGGCCTGTTAGCAACATGGCACTGAGACAGCAGAAGTGGACTGTTAAAGACAGGAACACTATCAGCTGTGTATATGGTTTATTGCATGATGATCACATGAGAGATGCTGCCACAGTGTATGTTCAATCACAGACAAGGAGTGTGATCAGTTTGCAGGTGGACACATCTTCTGGGACTGTGGAGGTCAGAGCCTGTTTCACATCATGCCATTTATAACCTCTTCTTTGTGATCTGTGACAGCTGCAGATGGGACACCTTAGAGCCCCAATATTACCATGTCAATTCCCAACAACCAGTGCTGGCAAAAGTTTTCCCTCTCATAGCCAGAAGCCTGTGCAGTCTAAAGGCAACCAGTCTCTCACCTTTGATGGCAGCTGCAGTTCTCTTTTACACATGGCTTATATACTTCCACAGCTTTCTTGATCTGGCCAGTTATTGTTTTCCATTTGGCATCTAAAACAAACCAGAAGGAAAAGTCAAAAGAAATTATTCAACTACCAGAACGAGTTGGTAGGAACAGGAGCTGAAGAACATTTCTGGTCCAGCTGGCAAGAGCAGTACACCAGGGTCTCAGAATCAGCGTCTAAGGGGCTGGAAGGCACTAGATGATCTGGAGATCATCCACCCTGCCTGCCAGATCAGGATCCCCTAGATCAGGTGCCATAGGAACGTGTCCAGCCCAGCACCGCTCCAGCCCGCGCAGCTCAAGGAGAAAAGCGAGAGGGGGCACCCAGCCGAGAAGAGGGCTGCGGGTCAGGCAGCCCCTCACGGCCCCAGGCCTGAAAGGGAAGCCGGGAGGAGACCCCAGGTTCCTCTGGCGGCCGCGACGGGGTGGCAGGGGAACTGCACCGGCCGCGCAAAGGAAGAAACAGCGGCGGTCAGACCCCCTCCGGGCGCCCTCACAGCTTCCCGCCCCGGCCACCAAACCTCCCCGCAAGCGCGGAATCCACAGCGCGTTCCTCATCCATCGCAACAGCCTGACGTTCGGGCGGCGCCAGGAGCCCCGAGCACCGCTCACCTGCCGGCTCACCTGCCGGGCCGCCCGCCGCGGCGGGATCCAGCCGCCACACGGCGGCCACCAGCAGCGCCCACAGGCCCAGCGCCGCCCGCTCCATCCCGCCGCCGCCAGCCCCGCTCTGCGCATGCGCCGCCCGCCCCGCCGAGCCCCGCACAAAGATGCCGCGGCGCCTGCTGGGAGCTATAGTTCTCTCCCCGCTCGCCCTGTGCGGGGGTCGGTGGCGTAGTGGCCGGAGGAGGTTTTGGCGGCTGCAGAAATGCGGGCGCTGGGGGTGCAGGAGGGCTGCTGCAGCAGCTGGGGAGTGCGCTGCTCAAGTAGCCACCGCCCGGCAGAGCTGTGAGTGTGGATCTGCGATGGGCTCTTCAGGCAACTTCCTTGCTCCGCTTGCCTGCACCTCAGCAACTCCCCAGACCTTGTGCAGATCGTTTGTGCCTGGTGGGCCTCACCGTCTTTGGGGTTGCTGGGGGGAATTGTCCCCGGGCACCTGAATCCAGCAAGCAGCTTGCCCAACCTGCACTGGGCTCCTCTTCCTTGTCTGGCCTCAGTGTTGCCAGTTCCATTTGGACTGAGTCAGGAATCTGATCTCTACAGTATAAAGGTTCCGAGTGATTTGTCTCAACTTCTCTGCAGCATCAGGGATGTGGACTGCAGGAATGAAGAGAAAACAGCAGGACAGAGCTGGTGGCCAAATGCCATCAACGTAAAGCGTAAGCCCTCTTTACAAAAGGTTTTCTAAGAATGTAGTCTTCAGAATTACCCTCCACTTGGTGTTTGGCTCAGCTGAGGCATATTTGGTCAACCTTAAGGAGAGAGGCTCATTAACGGTGCTGGGTTGTGATAACCATGCTGATAAGCAGCCAAGTGAATGCAGGTCGGAGAGGCCAGGGCTAAACATACTCTATCCTAACATGAATCCAGACCAAGTCCACCAATGTTTCTCTAGGTTGAATGTGGTAAGGCCTGTCCCCATTTCATGGGGTCTATATATTCAAATGCCAACTCTAAACCTTCATCTTTCCTAGCCCAGATGCAGCTTCATGGTTTTGGATTCCGGGAGGAGGTGCTGTAGCTGCTTGTTAATAGGAAAGAGACACATTTACATGAAGTTTCTACCCATAGAGTGAATGCTGAATGCACAGCCACACAGTCACCAACTCAGTTTGTCATAAAGCAATCTTTTGTGTGAAACTGAATTGGTCCTGGAGGTATCTGTAGGTTTGGGTGGAGAAATAATTACCAGAAAACCGATTAAAGAAGAAAATCATGTGCTGAGAAGGAGCATGAATGCTTCCCAAGGACTGATAAATTCAGTTCTGCTGAATTTGCAGGGGCTGATAAACTCAGGCATCAAGTGTCTGCTCAATCTGTGCAAGACCACAAGTGAATGCTGGTAGCAACCATAGATTGTGTGACTGGAGGGCAGGGGCTCCTATGTGCAGATAAAGACTGTAGGATTTTGGGTGTGTCTGTTGAAATAAATGATTTTGATGGACTTTCTGAACAGTAGACATTGGTCTACTGGGTGTGCAGCTGGGGTTGTCCTCCAACTGTTGCTCCAGCTGAGTATAGGAATGATTGTATGAGTGTATTGTAAGGGAATATGTGAATGTTGTGTGTATTAACTGCTATTAGTAGTAATGGCTTCCTAAACTGAAAACCTTGAGTACATCTGGCTGTATCATCTTAAACTCCTGTTGCACAGCCAAAGAATTTTTAAGCTGCTCAGGGGAATTAATCCCTTCTTTGCATCTTCTCCTAGAGACTTTCTGTCTTCTTCCTGATTTCTGCATAGGGTCTGCTTTCTTCCTTTTCCTCTACAGTCTCTCTCAGAAGCAATAGTCATAGATCCAAAACTGGAGGCTGATCTGACAACTCTCTCCGAAAGTGTGAGCCTTATGCAAGGTAAAAGCAGAAGTTGCCAGTGCTCTTACAGATTTGCCTCCACTGGCCTCACTCAGTCTTAGCCATATCTACATGCTAATCCACTCATGATGTCTAGCACAGTTCTCTGTCTTCCCTCTCAGTTTCCAGACCAGATTTTCCTGCTTCTTTCCCAGCTGATTGACTAGAGACATCAGTGCAGTGTTCCAACACCATTTCTGCTTGTTTCTCACAGCTCCCCACTAGTCCCCTGCACAGGCTGTAGAGCTGTAGTAGTTCACTCTGTAGCAAAGGTTATTTCGGGTGCTTTCTGTGAAGCAAAGAGTAGGAGTGGTAGTCAGCATAAATGTTTAATAGGCCCTGAGAGCTAAGACTTTAAGATGAAGCTCCTTTTGAAGCTACATTTACAGCCTCTGCTCTCCCAGGCTTTGTATAATGAAAGCACCCCAGGCCACTGTGGTGTGGTTTTGGCATGCGCTGTAGTTTCCCCCCAAGCACCTTGGATGGTTGTAAGCTTCAGAACCCCTTGCCTCTCACTTCAAACACAGCCTTTGTCTCACCTTCTCTACCTTCTTAATTTCCTGCAATTCCAGAGCTCTGTGCAGGAGCATCTGGCTCTGATCTTTGATACCCTCCCTCAAACACAGTCCCTCCCTCATTTTTTTTTTCCTCTGCCAAATCAAGCGCAAACACCCACAAATTTACTTTCATCATGTTCCATGTGCCTGGAGTGGAAAATCACTTGGCTCTAAGTCCTGTGTCCTTGCTTTACATATTCAACATAGGTTAGAAGAAGGGTTCTTGGGAAAGAGTTTCGTTCTCTGAGCTGGTTATAAGAATGAGATAAAGAAAACATGCTTCCTAGATCTTGAGTTTCTCTCATATCTGTGATCTGGATTTTCTAATTGCTGTCAGTGGAGGCTTTTCTCCCTTAATTCATGCTTTTGTGCTAAATGGAAGTCTTAGGTTTTCTGAACTCCTCAAATAATGGTGATTTTTTTCATATGAAGCATGCCCATCCTATCTGTTCTCCAGAAGAGTGGACAACTAAAGGAGGCTTATGTGCAGCTGCAAAGGGTGGCACTAGTAAAAGGGGAAATACCCAGATATTATAAATGAAACTTCCAGTAGTTGAGAGGTAGCTGATGTGTGGCTCTTCTTACAGGTTTCATACTTGAGTGTCATTGTCACTGCTGCAAAAGGCTTAGGTCCTGTCAACACTCAACAGAGGGAGGAAGGAAGCTATACAGGCTGCTGAGGTTCAAACCCTGTGATTGACATCACCAGGGTTTCTGGAGCTGAGCCCAGGCTTTCCATAGGGCACATGGCTTCTAGAGAGACAAGATTGTTTCCTGCTGGTGAGCTCCTCATGTAGTTTCTTTTTCCTTCAGCTCTGTGTCCTGCAACACACAGACCTGTGGAGATGTTGGCCTGTGACTGTCAGGATTCAGGAAAGCTGGCCACATCTGCAGTACCTGGCTTGGGGATGTTTGGTATTGAATTAGTAAATTATTTTATGCAAATGAGGCTAATAATGAAACTTACAGCAACTGAAGGACTTCATGAGAAGTTCAGTACTAGAATATGACACCCAGTAAAGGTCATGAACTAAAGTTTGGGGCCTGTAGAACTGTTGGACTGGGCAGAACAAATACAGGAGATCCCAGAGTTTGGTCTTGGTGAAACCCCCATCTGAAACTGCCAGTGAACAAAGTCAGTAACCCAGACCTTAGCCCAGCCTGAGGGTTTGTGAAGGTAATAGAAGCAAAGAATTAAAGAAAAAGTGGGTGAGAGTCATCTGTGGCTCAAGCCCAAGGTTAAAGTTTAAGTACTTGTGAGTGTTGTAGGAGCAACTCAACCAACTAGGTTTGGTGCTTAAGAGGAGATGCTAGATCTGCAGTGGTTTCATCCCTTGAGGAATTTGTATGTGTCAGGGGATGCCTGTGCTCATGACAGTGACAACAGTATCATAAAGGAGTTTTCCAAATGGCAGCAGCATGCAGCAGTCCCAAAAGGGTAGAGGGACACCTGTTTAGTGTGAACTGTATGTGTAAGTGTGCATATAAACACAGAGCAAGGAATAGATTTACACTGATTTATTTGTACACCTGAAAAGGGAGCAAGCAAACAAATGTACTCTGGAGGAATTAAGTTGATGTAGGACTCTTGCACAGAAGGATGAACTGAGGGGTTAAAAGTCATCAGTGTCCCTGCAAGAACAACAAACTGGGAAAGGCACATATTTGTAATGGTGGAGTATGGGGGGATCTGGTAGATTCAGAAGGTAAAAAGCTCTATGTCTCACCAAGAGGATGTATTTAATGTTTGTACCCATTTACCTTTGCATTTGAGTTGCAGGGCACCAACACAAGCTAAAATTGAGTATATTCCTATAGAAAAGGCCTTGGCTTTAGGCCATGGCTGTAAAGACTTTAAAATCTGTTTGAGAGGCCACGTTAACTAAAACTGATCATAAATCACTTTTTGCCATTGCCAGTGGGGATCTGGCAAACACCTTCCTGCAAACAGAACATCTCTTTCTTTAGCTACAGTTGTATAACTTGCAAATTGAATGCGAACCTGAGAAAGATTTAGGAGTTGCAGGCATACTCTCCAGAGCCTTTGACAAAAATGCTGTGGAACAAAGTCCCAGGCTAGATTATGTATATGTCAATTGGGGAAAACAAAACAGAAAAACCCAGCCCTGTCAGTTCTCAAATGAAATGCAGAACTTTATTGCTAGTGGTTTGCTGAGGACGAGACACTGCAGGATGTAATTAAGGTTCTACTAGAAAATGATTTGCACAGCTTATTCTGTCCCTGTTTCAGTTTAAAATGATTTAGATACCACTTCTCTGAGGCATGAAGAAAACTGATCCTTGAAGTGTTGCAGGAAAATAAAGATACAGAAAGCCATTTAGAGCCTGAAGGCAGCCCGAGACATCTCTGCCTCCCTCAATAGCAGAAATACAAGTGATGTTAAATGGAGGAGCATGTGCTGGTGGAAAACACCCTCTGGAAGGAAGCTTAATGCAGGAGTCCTGAGCAGCCATTTTCCTGTCACTGGGTAGCCTTTCCTGGAAGGCAATACAGTGCTTGTTTCTGCTAAAGGTGGGTTTCATACAGGTAACAAGAATGTCTGTCAACAGACTGTGGCATCTAAACGTACCATGCTGGTGGAAAGTGATGTCAAAATAACTGCCAGAAAGGGGGCAGTGTCAAACTGTTGTACTTCTGCTTGGTTGCAGTGGATTGTCACATCTGTGCTGGCAGAAACTGGTGTGGTGGTACAAGTGGGTTGGCTGAGATAAGTAAACAGAAAAAGCAGAAGGAGAATGTGGAATGATTTTGTAGCCTGGGACTGGCAGTGTTGCACAAGTGGGGCATAGTAGCAGCAAGAAACAATTACAGATGGGGTGTGCTCTGTGGAGAAGTGGTAATCATGTGAAGTGGTTGTTGCAGGCAGTGTGTGCTGTGCAGAAATATTTCATATTTCCCAAATTCCAGAGGGCAGTGGGAGAGTGTAAATTGCTGTCTTTTATGGTGGTGCTGTCAGGTTAGAGTGACTGTAGTCCAGAAAGACAAGCAGCTAGAAGTATCAGTCTTTTTGCTAACCAACCATGGGTTTTCCAGCAGATTCTGCCATGACAACATGAGGCATCTGGGACAGTGGGATGTTTATTAGGGTAGCAGGCAGCTCCTTGTCCATTAGTTCAGTGGAGTTGAACTTGACTCCCCTGAGGAAGCTTTTGGGACAGGTACCTTTCAGAAGCCCTCAGATGAAGTAAATCATGTCAAATCAATCATAACACAGATTGAACTGGCAAGAAACAGTGTGTTCATGTGTGAAGTGGTGAGTGTTGGGAGGGCTCTGGTTCCTCCTAAACTTCCAGCCCTGTCCCTACCAATGTCATTGCTCCAGCTACTTAGCTTCCCACAGACCATCATGGCTGGAGAATTCCTAGATGTTTGTGACTCCACAGATGTTAATTGGTTCAAGTTGTTCAATCATTGAAGCATTGAGCTGCAGTTGTGAGCAGCTTTGTTCCAACTACATTTTTTGCAGAGCTGCACAAAAATTCTGCTTTTCTGTATCTTGACATTGCATGAATGTAATAGAATTTTCTGCTAATAAACGGAGGCATTAAGTTTCTAATTTAGGGATGGGATAAAATGAGCTGTGCTGTGATTTCTAATCCTGGGACAACTCTTCTAATGTGCACACATTCAGTGTTTGTCTTATAAAAATGGTGTCTTAACAATGCCCATTGCAGCTAATTTGTAACTACATCCTGTAAACATTGATTCCTAGAGTTTTTTTAATAGATCCCCAAGCTACTTAATTATCACTTACTGACCCTTGTTTTCTAATGGTGATTAGTTTAGTGTCTTCAAACTTTATAAGAACTGGGTCTCAAGTGGCAGTAAGATGGACACCTTCTACCATATCTAATAGGGTACAAAAGTCTCCAAAGCATTAGTAGTTCATGTCTTCCCAGGAGTAGGATCTTCCTGTCATGGTGATAACCTTCTTAGCTTGACATCTAGAATATTCTTTCTGGTTCAGGTAAAGCTTATGTTAAAAGATGGGAGAAGCAAAGTCAAGACAGAACTTCTCTAGGGTTTAAAAAATCTTTTGAAACAGCTGACACAGAGTTCAACAAATGGCTTGTACTCCTCTACAGCAGACTGGGACATCTTCTCATAACAGGACTGGAAAGAATACCCTTGGGCTAAGAATCCAGGCCCTGGCACAAGCAGCTGAGTTGTACAGAGTAGCCACAAGGCTAAAAGCACTTGGCTTATTCTGTCCTCAAAGCAAGATAAATTCTGTTCTGATAGCACTGCTGAAATTGATCAAGAACACTAGAAGTAGGAAGTGTGGGGAAAAGTACTAGTTAAAGTAAGGGGCATAAAAGAGAAAGGATAGGGACTGATTTTGACTCTAGTTAGGTAGAAAATTTGAGAAAGGCTTTTACTAAGAAGAGAGGAGAGTTTCTGATAGAGACTTCCAAAAGCAGTAGTTGTCAGTTTTCTTGTTCCCTCCTCTTGTCAGAGGGCTGGATCTACCTTAAAAGGGCTACTGAGATGGTCTGTCAGGCCATGGCTCAGAAGCTCACACCAGGATGAAACAAGCAGGAATTTTTTTTCTTCTTGTCCAACACAGCATCACTGAAAACTCAGCAAATAGGACAAAAGCTGAATTGGAATGCTTCTACCCTATCCCTTTATCCAATAGCATGGCTAGCTGTACTTTCATTTTTGACCAACATCCACCCTTTCCTCAAAGACAGTGATAGAGCCTGCTCAGCCTAATGGGATTTTTTGGCTCATTTTGGACTTGTTTCCACAGTGATTCCAAATCCTGTCCCATGTAGCTAGTCCTACCCCTCTCTACTACATTTGAATAGCTGATTTTTCCTAAGTAATTGTAGAATTTTACATGTCTTTTTTGAATAACATATATTTTATTAATTATCATTATTTTCAACTTCCTTGGATAATCAAAGCTGTTTTGAATACTAGGTCTTTTTTTTTCTAGCATATTTGCAAGGTGCCACCTCAACATTTATTATGCTCAACCTCTGTCCTTTGTCATTAAAGAAAATATTGAATAATACAAGCTCTGGAAAAACTACAAAAATCTATCTAGATGCATCTCTCCAGTTTGAATGAGAAAGAGCAGTAACTTCATTGGCTATGAAATTTCCCTCTCCCACAACTGACAATCAAGAACAATTTTCTTTCACAGATTGTGAAATGTTCCAAGTTTAAAATCTTTTATGAAGAGAACACTCCAAAGGCTGTGGAAGTGTAGAATATGCCTAACAGCAGAATTTACTGTTCACAGACTGTAGAAGACCTCTGCTCTAGCTGCACAATCCAGAAACATTTAAAGGCAGATGACCTGCTCATGGACAGTAAAGAAGACAGAGGCAGAATCTTCTCCTCAAGTATATAGATAAAGGACAAAAGGCAACAGGCACAAGCTGAAACAAAGAAGTTTTGTCTGAACATAAGAAAACTATTTTTTAAATGTTTTTACAGTGATGAGGGGTTGAACACAGGAACAGGTGTCCAGAGACATTGCAGAGTCTCCATCTATTAAGATACTAAAAATCTGACTAGAAACAGCTCTAAGCAGCCTGCTCTAGTTGACCCAACTTTGACTAGGTTGGACTGGGCAATTTTCAGAGGTCCCTTCCCAGCTGAATGATTTTGTGATTGTTGGACATTCCCACACAGCCCTCTGAAGCATCCCTGTGTGGCACCATCAGAAAGAAGGCAGACTTCAGTCCCAGATTGTACATTCCAAATGAGAAATTTGCATTTTGATATAAGGGAATGAGAAAAAGGTGTCTGCTCCCTGTGTCTCTCATACTTAGCAGAGACACCTCTACGTGTACCAACTGGTGTAAAATTAGCATTTTGCACATAAATAGCTCTGGCAAGGCAAAAGAAGACCCTGTGTGATGTAAGTGCAGACCTTTCCACACACACAGCTCTGGATACATAATTAAGAATGCTCTCAGTTATAAGCTTTATCCATTATTATTATTGTTAATGTTTTCCTATTGTAATCTGGTTTTAATTACAGGCAAAAAATGGATATGTAAATCACCCCCAGCCGAGCTAATGGAGAAGCAGTTGCATTTTCTTTCCCATAGTGGGAGAGGACACAATGAAGCTGGTGCCCCAAAGCCACAGCCCTGAGCACAGGGTAAGTCATTAGTTACAAATGACCTGCTTGAAAAACAGAGAGCAGGGAGCTGGGGAGCTGCTGCTGGGAAGGGCCATGGGAAGAGTTGGGAGCATTGCCTGGAGAGGGACAAGAGACACTGCTGGCTGCAAAGGCAGACTCCAGTTTCTGTACATGGAAACTGCCTCTCTTTGTGCAATTCCACACCATGTAGGGAAGTAGGACTAGAATGGAAAACAAGAGTCTGTGTATCAAGAAATGCTTTGCTGAGTCAACTGGTATCTTCTCCACATTCTCCACCCAGCAGTGCCTGGAAAGCTAAGCAAGGAGGAATCAGGGTACTGGATTTTTTTCTGCATGTGTATATTAACAGTGTTTATTTTTCTCAGCTTCTCAGGTAAACCTTTTTTTCTGTTCTATTTCTTATTTAAACATCCTTTTATTTTGTTTTTCCCAAGTTGTACAGCCTTTGTGTGCACGGCAGAGATGCTTCTGTGAATATAGTCTGTCCAACAGGCCCCTGATAAGTAATTAGATGCTGCTTTCTGAAGGCATCCATAGGATCCTGAGGAAAAAAAGTAGCTTACAAGTAGGTCAGAGAGCATGACCTGTTGCTCAGATGGATTCCTCTCTTACTTTGAGGTGTAAACCTGGAGCTCTGCTTGTGCTCCAGCTTCAGGTTGTTTTCTGACAGAGCTGCTTGTGTTACCCTGTAACCAAAGTAAGAAGGCAAACATTGTAAGGGACATCTTAGTGTGTACATAAAGTCTGATCAATATTTCCATACTGCTTCTCTGTATCACACAGCAGTAGTGGTCCAGTCCTTCCATACTAACATCCAATAATTCTTGACAGAATTTGAGGGCTTGTTACTGGGATGTCACTGGTGCTGTGTGAGGGAGAGTAGCAAAAGAGGTCATTGTGTCACTGCATCTGGATGCAATATGAATTTTCTCAATGACCTGTTGCCAACAGCTGGCCTGTGTAGCCATGTGGTTTGAACTGCAATTGCCAAGTGCTGCCATGAGGATGGTATCAGCAAGTTCTGGCTGCAGACAGGTCAGCCTCTGAGTGCTACCTTCTGAGGAGTTGAACTGGATTTCTGTGAGGGCTTTTCCATCAGAATCCAAGATGTTTTAACAACAGCTCTCTGCCACTGTGACACCCAGACAACGTAGCATACTCTGTCTCTGGTATAACTAGCTGCTGAGCAATCTGAATCCCAGCCCTGCCATCCTCACAGGACCTCTGCAGTAAAATTAAATGGCCTGCAGTTCTGGGGTGAGGCTGCTGGAGTTTCTCCCACTATCCAGGAAGAAGAGACTCCAGGAAGAAGGAATAATTTCTCCTTCCCAGAACAGTGTTGCTCATTAGTCCTACTTCCAGGCAAACAATTTTTGTCTGAACAGGTATCCTTCAGCAGAACAACAGCACCTCAAATGTGCTTTGGTGCATTAGTCCCTCCTGCCTTGAAAGAAGAGGTGTCTGTATTTACAGGTTTATCTCAACAGTGTTGTATCCACATGGAGTAGCATACACTGAAACTTTAAAATGTGCCAGACTCCTTGCCTTTTTTTTTTTCCTTTAAGCCGTAGGGTGTTTCTGATTTGTTCTTTACTGTGCCTTCCTTGAAAGGGGGGAGTGTTGTGTTTCTGAAGCAGCAGCCTTGGGCAAGATGTGGTGTGTGATTTCTCTCACCAGCTCTGGGGTTAAGTGCCAGGGTGCTTTGCCTTGCTCTTCCCTCCTGTCCTTCTTTCTCTCCCAAGAAGCAGCGAGAAAATGCTGCCCTTGTCATTAACTCATATCCATTTGGGGCAACAGGGGCTTCTCCCTTGGTCTCCAGAAGTGGAAGCAGCCCCTGCTGCTGGAGCATCTTTAGCTGCAGCCCTGCTGAGGTGCCCCTCCTGCTGCTGAAGTGTAAATTCCCAGTAGCTCTTCTAACCACCCTTCTCATACTACTTGAAAAATACCATTCTCTTGTCATTAACGCTGATCTATAGCTGCATTAATGTGTGAAATCACTGGGTGTGAAAATAGTGTACTAACCACTACTTAATGTAATATTACCACAGTAATGTCTCTAAAAATATCTTGTCCATTTGATTGCTTTCATTGTGAACTAGAGATAATGCACCACTTACAGCTGATGATTAAAATTCATAAAGCTTTGCTTCTTAATTACAGCAACTTGCAATCAAAGTGAAATGTCAGCTCCTGAATGTTGTTTATCTGTATACAAATTCACAAAAACAAGAAAATATAAGGATCGTCTACACAACAAAGCTGAGCTGCTTTGCTTTAAGTCAAATAAATCCCCATGTGAGTATTTATTGAGACAGGTTGGAATGGTGGGTGTGAGATCTTTGACGTGGCAGAACTCGTCTTTTATGAAATGCACATCTTTGGGAATATTCAAACATTTAAATTATGGATGAGATTTGAAAAGTATATTGATGAAGATGGGAATGAAAACTTCATAGAAAACTGTTGCAGGTGGATGGAAATAACTATTTCATGAATAAAAATTTTGCAATTTGGGCTCAAGGTTAAACCAAAGATAGAGATAATCTGAAAATGCAGAGACAAGTTCCCACAGCCATAGGGAATTACCATGGTGGCTGGCAGAGAGTGTAGCATCCTTGGTTTCAAATATCAAAATGATGCAACTATAATCATGCTCTTGGTCAGCAGTGGCACTGTACAGCAAAACCATATTCTTAGGGGTGCCCTTAGGTCTGTGTTTCCAGAGCTATGATATTTCTTTGTGGTTTGGGGTTGGTTTGTTTGTTTGTTTACCTTTTTGTTTTCCAAGTTAAATGCTAAACTCTGAGAGTTTACACTGCTCTGGGATTAATTTTACCCATAATTTACTAATACATACTCTCAGCCCTTACTCCATGTCAACATAGCTCCCCCCTTTGCCTTTTTTTTTTCTTTTTTCTGGTATGTGAGATATAGTCAAAACTAAGTGTAGAAACTACAATTCCATTCCATTTATAGTCCTACTGACATTGTCCATTTGTTGTATCTGCCCTGCAACAGTCTGGAAAAATCCAAACCAGAGGGACCCAATTTCTCATAACATCAGTAAAAGAAAATAACCTTAGAACAATATGATCACTTCCTTAATCTGAGAAGCTCTATTTCTTTCTTCCGATTGAATGTCACTTTGAAGGAGATCTGCCCCATTGTTTGGAAATTTCTTTAGAAAAGCTAAGCTTTTTCCACAGGATACTCCTATTGTCTACACCTAGATGATTTTTTTTCCCATCCTTTTTGCCAGTAAATTACCAAAAAAATATTTGCATAAATGGGAAATCAAACTTTGACAATGGTATTCATTTTACTCTGCTTTTCACACTACCTGTCCCTTCAGGTGTTCCTCTTTCTGGTGGTTTTGCTCATCTTTGCAGTGGTGCTGGTGAGGAGAGTGCTCAATGTTAGAGCTGATCCAGTACACCCAAGTGTTTCTGCTTTGGCAGGTTGTCTCAGATATTTGCTATTTGCCTACCCCTGTTCCAGCTACACTGGCAAATGTTTTAGAAACAGGAAAAACATTTCCTATGCTGCTCTGATTCACTGGGACTTACCCTGGCATGGACTCTGTGGCTTATAACAATTTTCTGTCTGCTGGGGCTCACACTACTTATGTAGCATGAACAGCATGGTAAGTTTGCAGTGAGGATGGCTGTGGCTGTGTGGCTTGGTGAACTCCTTGGCACGTGCTCTCATCATGTCAGCTGTAGCCATCAGGGATTCCTAAGAGCTCAGCAGTTCTGGGGTGTCCCACTGCTCCCCAAGCTCTCCTGCTTGCACTGTTGCTCTCTGTGTGCTTCGTGCTTTGGTTGGAATGAGCATGCCCATTGTGCTCTTCTGTACCAGCTTCATGGGCACCACGCAGGAGACACCCTCAGCCACAAGTACAGCAGAAGCCTCTGAGCATTGCAGAGATAAGGTTACCTTTTGTTCACACTTCTGTCCCTTTGCAACAGGTGAATCCCTTTGCCTGGGGCATGGGATGAGCTTGCTGGGATGTTACCTCTTTACAGCAGCTTCAAGAGGTCTCTCGCTGACTCCTGCTCAGAGCTCTCCCTTACTTAGTACCTGAGGCCTGTTTCAGTGTAGAAGGTGTAATGTCCACAGTCCAGGCCAAAAAGGAATGGGAAAATACTGTCTTGTTGAGGCCAGACATGACTGTAGGAAGACTAGTAGGAAGTTTGAAGCAAAGGTCCTGTTTCTGTTGCAGATAACTTGTCCCCTCACATCTCAAGCAATGGGATTGCAATGCATCCTGCAAATTCTATAAAGATAGTTACCCTTCCTTCTTAGTGCCAAATGCATCATGTTTCATGTTAGGTGGCTTGCAGCTGCAAGTGGCATCTGTGTGTACCTCTTAGTCTGCTTCCAGAGCCTGAAGAAGCTCATTGCAGGTATCTTGGGTATCCCTCCCTCCATGGCAGCGTGGACATACACCTCTCAGCTTACTTTTCAGTTCTACTCTTGGGGCTGTTGATGATTCCTGGTTGAGACGCTTCCCTTGGGAGTCCACAGCTCTGGTGAAGATGTGAAAGAAGATGCACTTAGCTAAGCTGTGTTGAGCCCAGAGGTACAGATAAATGCCTCGATTTTCATGGCATACTTCCAGCAGGCAGAACCCGGCACGGTGGTGCGGAGACAGGTCAGCGGGAGCTGCCTGGCCTGGGGGAGAGAGCCAAGATTTTCTGAGCAGCCTGAGCCCACTGAGGAGCTTGTCCTCAAGAGGCAACGTCTGACAGCTCTCCTGCTCGCACCAAACACCACATGCTGAGGAGTTGAATGAGAGCACAGTGGCCCAGGTTTGCATTTTGCCTGTTGCTTCTTCACACCTCCCGAATGCTGCAAAAAGGCCCCGGCGCCGAAGGGAAGGCAGCCCCTGGCACTCCTGCTTCCTGCCACTGGAAATCCCGCCGGCTCCCGCTGCCATCTGCTGCAGGCTGCTTGGGGACGGAAGGCTCTCTTGTGCCTCTCACGTTAGCCTTTTATTCCACGTAACAGGTTCAGGGCTAGTGATGACAGCTTTGCACCCAGGGGTCAGGCAGTTAATTTAGATTGAGGCACCTGTGGCTCCCTTGTCCTCTCCGGCTGAGGATAGATCTTGAAATACCATATTCATTACCTACTCCGTGAGCAAGAAGTCAGACTGTGCAAAGGAGGCAAGGAGGTACAACATGTAAAAAACATGTCCTCCCACTCTCCCTTTTCTGCAGGATAGGCGATGTTTGACTTCACACTCGAGGGAGCAGCTGAGAAATCCCTCAGATGGTTAAACATTTTGAACGGCTTGGCTGCGTAAGTGTCCTAGATTTACCAAATTTCACAGATGTACTAGAGTTACAAAGTGGACCATGAAATGTTTGTGGAGATGTTCTTACCCTCTGGCTACTGACATCAGAACAAATAATGGAGTAAGGGAAGGGAGGTGGGAATTTTAGGGCAAAGGGAAGTAAATAGGTGATGCTACGTTTCAAAATTAATTTCTTATCCTTAGAAAGGACGTGACACACTTGCCTGGTTTTGGTTTCTCTTGTTTCAGAGAGTATTTAATTGCTGTGAAAATTTGCCATTTCAGTGTGATGTTATTCATGTTTTGAGTGATGCTTTCCATCTCAGAGGGCTGTGGTTCTGATTACCCTGGGCTGAGTCTTGGGCTAACCAACTGTCACGAGGGACTCCCAAAGGGCAAATTGCCAGTGCTGGTAAATTACCATTGAGTAAGAGGAAAATGTGTGTTCTGCAAAACATAACACTGCTCCTCAGCAATGCTCAGCTTCAGCTTCTCATTCAGCAGCACAGACGTGAGTGATTTTTCTTCCACTCTGCAGTGAATATATTGCTGAAAGGTCCTGGCCTGACGGTCCTGGGAACTGAGCCCTGTGGAAACCCTCAGCAGAGAGGCAAAGGATCCTGGCTACAGGCTGTTCTCCTCATCCGGTTTCAATGATGGAAGAGGAAACAGAGTTTATACAAAACCTAGCCCAACCCCCAGAAACATCTTGCTTTGTTTATGTTCTGAGCTAAGCCTGCAACTCTCGCTGTTCGGAAGAGCTATCCAGACATTTCTCCATCTGACTGACTTCACCTCTATTCCTTGATCTCATCGAGAGATCTGGCTTTTAGCTCCCGCTCCTGACGTCCCACTTTTCTCTCTCTCTCTCTCTCTCTCTCGCTCTGCTCGCCAGCATCTGAAAGATCCCAGTATAACGTGATTATGCAACCATGCAAATGGACACGGTTCTTTTCATTTACTGCAAACCCTGCTTCTGGTCTCCCGTTATGAAAATCAAATCATCAGTGAGGGACACACCGTGGAAGGTAGCAGGAGGGGAGTTTTATGTGGCTGGGTTTGAATGCTGGAAGGTGATATTAGAGATGGAAACAGACTATTTGAACTAAACTGGTGTGCCACCATCTCTCCACAGGAACCAGCATCACTTAATAGACTCAGACAGTTCTCCTCTGAATCCTTTCCCCCTAGGAAATGGCAGATACTCGCCTTCCTGGTTGTTTTCCTCAGCTGGAGGTCTCCCCCTCGACGCCTCCCCCCCAACCCCGAGCTGCAGGGAGAGCAGTGGCTGGGCTCTCCCAGAAGGCTAATTTGCACCCTCCCACTGTAAACAGGCAGTTGCTGCCTTCACTTTGCACCCAGGCGGGTGGGCCTCGGGGGGCAGTTAACCACCCTGCTCCTGCTGCTGCTGCTGCTGCTCCCGGCGCTCGGCACAAGGACTCCCAGCACCCGGCTGAGAGCGCTGGAGGAGGAGGAAAAGAGATGGAGTCCTTTACACAGAGTGGGGCTCAAGGCTTGTACTACTCGGTTAATGATTCGAGACACCTTGGCCACCTCTGTTATCCCTGTAAGTAAAGATGCCCCTCTCCACCACAGCAGGACTAGGACCTGTTCAGTTTCAGTGGCTTTTTTCATCACAGTGCCCAAGTGCCTTTCTGAAGCTTCATGGCCCTTATCCCATAGGATGATCCCACGGATCATTCTTGTGTTACATGCTCCGAATGCAAAGGTACAGGGCAAGCTGAGATCTGCCACCAATGTGAGCTGCAAACTGGTGTCTGCCTGCTTCAGGCAACCTCTTACTCTCCAGAGGGGTGCTGCATCGCCTGCAGAGTGAAAGGGTTACATTAGTTCTCCCCAAGTCTCTCTAGAAAAGCTGTGTTTGCCATTTCACCGCCTTTGAGGAGGATCTTAACCTACCCAAAAAGTTCCCCTAACCAGAGATCCAGTTACCCTTACTGGGTAACCAGCGCTCCTTCACAGAACTGGATGGAGTGTTTTTTGCAGAACAATACCGCGTTCTGAACAGGCAGCATGAGGTCCTGCTGTGGCAGGTGGTGCAGGAGAAGGGATGCCCCAGCCCTTGTACTGGAGAGGTGAGACAGGTCGGCAGAACAGGCTCTGGGGCGAGGGGCCAGAAGACAGCGGTGCCCCCCCCCACCCCCGCCACGGCTCTCTCACGGGTGGGTGCCCGCGGCGGGGAGGGCCCGGAGGGGCTCCCCGGGAGGGGACGCGGGCGTCTCGGGGGTGCCGCCCGGGCGGGCCCCGCAGGGGGCGCCCCCTCCCGCAGCGCCGGGGGTTGGCGCGGCCTCGCCCCCTGGAGCCGGCACCCCTCGGCGCCTGGGTGCGCGCACCTCTCCTCCCCACTCCCCCTTCTCTTGTTTTTCCTTCCTCTCCCCCCAACACCGTCCCCTTTATTTATTAATATATTTTTTTCCTCCCGAGGCGAGGCGAGTGGGGGGAGACGCTGCTTCTCCCTTCGACTTGCATTCGCCTCTCGTTGTCCTCTCCTGCCTCTCCATTTCCTCCCGCTCCCTCCGTCAGCTCTGTGTAGCCTGGCGTGTTTCTCTGTTTCTGTCTCCGCCACGCAGCCCTCCCCCTGTGCAGCTCTCTCCATGAAATGGAGCTGAACAATTGCACCGGAGCAGCTTTTTCTGTTCGCGCCATATGTCCGTGTGCCGAGGCACCATTCCTCTTGTGGTATTTTGAACGCGTTCCTGCTGGAAAGACCAGGACAATAACAAAACGGCATTTCTGCCCGTGCCTTTTTGGATAGTAATGTGGTTTGAAATCCAGCGTGAATGAGATGTGATGGATGGCTGTACTGAGTTGAGTTGCTGGTTTAGTTCAGTCATGTGAAATGCCCAGGTCGGATACTGATGGGAGGACCTCTCAGGAGGAAAGCAAAGCACCCCACTGCATGTTACCAGCCACCATCCGAGAGCCAAGAGAACACACTAAGTCACTGCAGTGGCATTTTTCTTTTTTTTTTTTTTTTTTCCTTTTATAGATACGGTTCTCAATCGCAGAATCTCTAAAATTTCCCGATTTCTTAAATATGAAAAGATGATGCCTGCCTTCATCTGCAGGGCTCCTGAAATGACAGTAGCTGTGATGAGTGTACACTGCCTCATGAGCTCATTACGATGTTAGCTGAGGCTGCATCTGTAGCACAGGACTCTACCCCGACCTGCCCCCTTGAAATCCCTGCTGGATCTCCCGGTGGGTCTGACCGCCTCTCATGCGCAGGAGGATGCTCCGCCCCGTGTCCCTCCTCCCGGTAAAAAAAAAGAGCTTTGAGACTGGGAACCATAGTACCCTGTAATTAATGTACATTCAGCCTCAAATACACAGTGACAACATCTTAAATGTCAACATTCCTAGTTAATCCCTCGCTAACAAAATATGCCAGCGAAGAGATGCCTCTGCACAGTCTCCAGCGAATTAGATCTTATTTTAGCAGTATAAGCACTAGGGAGATTTCCCCAGTTTCACCGATAACCGAAAGATTGGCTTTGATAATTGCAGCTGTAAATGATGCGTTTGATCCCCTCAGTGAAGAAACATGGTGCATGTGGCAAAGCAAGCAAACCCTGCTCTGGCCAAGCCCTCCTCCAGAGCAGCAGCAGGCTGCTCTTCCTGGGTGGTGTCTGTATGACAAAGGATGTGATTTCTGTGCTCTGATGTTCACTGCTCTCCTCTCTGCTCAGAGAGATGTCCACAGACTCTTCCTGAGTCACGGTTGCCAGCCCAAGCAGTATTAAAAGGGAAGTTACAGGAGAGAAATTATTTTAGGACAGTGAAGCAGGAACTGTAGACGTGGTGTTTGGATTCCTCATCCTTGCACATGTCCTGGGGAGCTCAGGCAGACCATGAGTTACCTCTCTACAGATGTTTTAAGCCTTCAGTGTAGGTGAAAGGCAGAGCACCCAAGGTGAGGAGATGAAGCTCCTTGCTCTTCACAGCAGTCTGATGTTTTCAGTGCCCTGGCTCCTTGCAGGCAGGACACCTGAGCATCTTCAGATGCAGGGCAGTAACATCATCATCCCCACCCCAACCCCCGAGGGGGCTGGGATGATGACAGACATCATCCCAACAGATGAACAGACACTTTATCAGACTCTGTTTCAGGGAGTGTAATATTAGGACAAGAGGTTAACAGCTTCAAATTGAAAGCACATTTAGATCAGATATTGGGAAGAAATTCTTCACTATGAGGCTGGTGAGACATTGGCACAGGTTGTCTAGAGAAGCTGTTAATGACCCATCCCTGGAAGTGTTCAAGGCCAGGTTGGATGGGTCTTTGAGCAACCTGGTGTAGTGTGAGGTGTTCCTGCCATGGCAGGAACTAGATGATCTTTAAGGTCCCTTCCAACCCAAACCATGCTATGATTCTAGGATTCTATGACACAGGGTTTCTTGCTCATGGGTGATCAGTGCCTGAGCTCGAGTCTCAGCACAAAAACACAGTGGAAAAGAAGGTAGAAGGCCATTCTTCTGGGGATCACCCCAATTTAATGCACAGTCCTTGCACTCCCTGGTGATTTGTGTCTGGGATGTGCAAGCATATGTTGGAGAATTTCACCATTCTGCCTGTGGTTCTCAGGCACTGGGTCTGCATGCCAGCATCACATTGCACTAGATGATAAAATGATACCCATTACCTTCCCTTATGTTTTATGATGGTTTTTTTTCTTCTTCTTTTCTTTTTGCCACTTGGTGTCTGAAGGATGTCTGAGGGGTGCTCTCCCTGCCATTGCTTTGGTCTCTCATTTCAGTCTGACTCTGTTCACACTCTTTCTCACACTGTCTCTCTTTCATTCTGCTTTGCTCTTCCACCACCACCTGTCACCAAAGCATCTTCCTTCCCTGCTGTATTATCTTCTAATCTCCTTTTTCTCCATTCCTAATCTCCCTCTTCAATTATTTTCTAAAATACCTTCTCTGTCTCCCTCTTTCCCACTGCCCAATGCTTGCCTGTGCCTTAGCCATCCCTCCCCAGCTCCCCTCCATGGAAACATGCCCTGTGTGAACAGGCTGCACACTCACTGCCATCCCTGTACCAGGCAAGCAGCTGCAGCTCAGGTGGGAGGATGGGCAGTGGGAAGGCTGCTCACACAACCCTGTACTTGCTTGTCCTCCCACATCTTTGGCTCAGAGCTGTTGGAGGCAGACTACAGCTCTGCCCTGAGCTTTGACCTGGCCCAGCACAGCTGTGCTCATGACTGGAGCAGACCTCTGAGTGTCCCTCTTGTAACCTCTCATCCCCCAGAGGAGTCCTTCCCAAGGATGTATTTGCCCTCGTATTCCCTCTATAGGGGCTCCTGGGGGCTACAGCTGCTTCCCCTCTCCACTGCCCCTGCCCAAAGCTGCCTTCCTCTGCTTTTCTTGCTCCTTGCCTCAGTGGCCCTGAGCCCTGCTATAGACCCCACCCTGCTGGTCCATGTGGGATGGAAATGCAAGGACCTTGTTCAGCTTCAATTAACATGGAAAGATGTGACTTCTGGGCTAGGATAGGCTCCCTAATTATCCAGTAATGAGTCTAAGGTTCTTGAATCAAAATAACTGTTAGAGATGGCTTCGTGTAGCCCTGAGCCACCCTATTGCCACCTTGCTGTGCTGAAACAAGGAGTGCAGCACACTCAGGTAACTGGGAATTTTCAAAGCCTCCATTCCTCTGCAGGACGTGTAATGCTTCCCATCCACCTCTCCCTGACTCTGTTCCCATCCACTGGAGCTGTTTGCTGGTTTTACTTCTGAGAAAGGGTTGTGGACTTAGGGGCTGCTGTTCTAGCTGTAGATGTAAAATGCCTGCTGTGTGATGTTTGCAATGAGAGAACCACTCCTGGAAATTAACTAATTCACAGACCTAACTAATTAAGTCTGCAGCCACTCTCAGAGCTTTGGAGGAGTATCAGTGTGGGTTCATTGCTGAAGGCACTGGGCTGGGGAGAGGGAGCAAAGGGAGGTGAAGAGACCTGTGTCTGTGATCCCATCTCTTCCCCTGGGCCCTGACACCATGACCAAGTTGTTTCCCATCCTTGTCCCACTTCCCTGTGCCCCCTCTTCTTCAGTCAAGCTGCTGGGCAGGAGCTGTTTCTCATTATGCCTATGCAGTGTCTTGTACAGAGAGGCCTTGACATTGGCAGGGGCAGTAATCACTGCTGTTCTACAAACAATAAATACCAGAGAGACAAAGAATTACAGAGCTAGATGGCTCCAGATGTCAGTTTGTCCTTTCTGGATTTTCTTCTTTTTCTGTCTCTGCCTCCAGGAGAATGGCCTCACAGCTTTGACAAGAGCAGGTTAATTTCTCCACAGTAGCACTGCATCCCATCTCTTCTCTCAGGCCCTTCCTGGAGCCAGTGAAGAGATTACTGTGGAAATAAATTGGAAGTGGACCAGGCTCTTCCACCCTAAGCAGCATAGTTTTGACATCAACTCAACAGTGTTTAGAGTACACTGGGAGCCAGGCGAGGTTGCCAGTATCTTTTCAAGGCTAGATGTTTGATAGGAGAGGTTTTCCTCTGTGCATCCTCCCATGGATGTTTGGTACATCCACACCACCTGCCCTGGGTCACTTTCCCCCCCACACATGCCACTGGAGCTCCTTGGGGAGTTCTGATGGGCACCTGTGTGGCAATCACTGGCATCATGTGGACAGGGTGAGCCTGCTGCCCAGGGACTTGCTGAGAGACTGTCAGGAGTTTCACTGACCCACGAGTGGGTCACCACCTTCTTCTGCCCACCACGTGTCCTTGAGCTGGAAGCACATTAAGCACAGTAGCTTATCCTTGCTGGGACGTGGTCAGGACTGGAACTTGCTGAGTAACGTGCAGCTCAGATGGGTTTTTGAGGCTCAGGGTGGCCAGCCCACATGAACTGGAAAAACCCCATTCCACCAAGTCCCAGTGGGTCAAGGCGGTGACAGCTGGTGCAGTTGGGGATCAAGGATCATGCCTGACATTGCAGCTCTGTGTGCTCCCAGCTGACACACAGAGCTGGGACTGTGTCCAGTATGCAAGGAGGCAGAAGCATTCAGGCTGGAAATCCAGGATGAGGAAAGGAAGCAAAATGATTGCTGGATGAGGGAGGAGATATATTCAGCTCCTTGACAGAAGTGTGACTTCCCACAGGATCACCAAGCTGTGCTTGGCCAATGTCAGCTCTGGCCACTTGGGACAACAGAGCAGGAGCTGTTCTGGTGGTTGACAGAAACTTGAGGAGAAGGCTCAGAGCTGGTTAGTGCCACTGAGGGGACACACGATGATGACCTCCAGGCTAGGAGCATGTGTGTAAAACTGGGAGAAGTGGCTGACACACTAGAATGCTGTGCTGTCATTCATCAAGATCTGGACAAGCTGAACAGACAAGGATCTTACTGATGTTTACAAATATCTGAAGGGTGGGTGTGAAGTAGAAGGGAACAGTCCTTTTTCAGTGCTGCCCTGTTACAGGACAAGGGGCCATGGTCACGAAGAGGAACATGGGACGTTCCACAAAGTGAGGGAAAACTTCTTCACTGTGAGGGTGACAGAGCCTGGAACAGGCTGCCCAGAGAGGTTGTGGAGTCTCCTTCTCTGGAGACTGTCAAATCTCACCTGGATCTGTTCCTGTGTGGCCTTTCCTGGGTGTTCCTGCTCTGGCAGGGGGGGTTGGACTGGGTGATCTCCAGAGGTCCCTTCCAGCCCCTGACACTCTGTGAGGCATACCCAGCACTGGGGCAGGTGACAGTGTACCTGAGATCACTTTGGCATAAGCCCTCTGGATCCCCACCAGAAACAAATCTCCTGATGTCACTCATTCCTCCTTTTGCTCCCCCTGGATATTGCAAGGGTCTTGACACCATGTCTTAAAATGTGGTGCAAGGATGTCTGTTCCAGTGAATTCCCAGGTCTCTATTCCCATGCAGCACCATGAAGTCCTGTAGATGTAATAATGTTAAGGCTTGTTACAGAAGTCACTGCTGAACTGGGGAAGCAGGACTCATACTGAACCCAAGCTGACTCACTTCTCACCAACTCTGCCAGGCCTGTATGCTTTGGTACAGAATGAGCAGCAGCAGAGCTAACTCTGTGTACTGCATAGGTGTCAGTGTCACTGCTGTGGCCAGCACTGCAGGACTGTGCAGATTGGCTCTTCAGGTCACTGGCTGACCTGCCAGATGTGTGAGGTGTTCTTTGATGAGGACTGCCTTGTCACCAGGTGTCATCTCCATCACAGCAGAGATGTATCCAGCTGTGATTCCCAAGTACCTTCAGACCTGCCTCTGGTTTGGGAACTCTGCCTTGCTTCATAAGGATCCCTCCAGTTATTGCTGTGGTTGGTGACTGTGAACCTGTAGAAAACCCACAGACAAATGGAAGTAATTGGAGTGTTGAACATCTTCTCTTTGTAATTTCATCCTGTGGGACTTTCTGTGTTGGATGGAGCAGATGGTCAGAGGTCAGCTTTGAGGGCAGAGCCAGAGCTGAGGAGATGTAAGGATTAACCCAGCAAACCACTATCTGTTCAAGGCCACTTGTGCTTTCAAGGTCTGCCAAGCTACCAAGGCTGGAGGTAATGTCAATCTCCTGCACCTAGCTTTCACATGCCTTAGAGGCTGTGCTCCTTTTCAGATTAGATCTGCTAGAATTCTGAAGAACCAGCTACTAGAGTGGTCCTTTTTATGCCCACACAGGTATGCTCTTTCTTTTTGGCCTGGCAGTGCTCAGCACTATGAGTTATGCCAGCTTGGGCTTGCTCCCTGTCACCTCTGCAGATGCTTAGATGGTCCAGATACCAGCTTATGCTGAATCTGGAGCAGGTAGGTCAAGCTAACAACAGCAGAAAGCCACTGCTACAGCAGAGGGTTGTTTTTTTTCCCAGCAACTGTGGTTGTTAATTTGCCTGATAATAACAACAGATATCTGGGCAGCAAAAAATCAGCAACAGAACACCAGCAATTTGAAGTTGTATGCTGTCCCCACTCATGCCACTCAACCTCTGTGCCCTCTTACTCTAGGTCCTAGCTGTATGCCCCAGCTTTGCTAGGTTTCTTTGGACCATCACACACAGGTACATGCCATTCCTCTGCCTCATCCCATTCCCTAGTCTGTTGTCCTGTGCCTTGAAGCACTGTAACATCTCAGGAGCTCCAGGGTGAAATCACAGGTGACTTTGGAGCACTGTTCCCAGCTCTGAGAGCAGCTGGCTTAGTGCTTGAGCAGGAGTGCTAGAAAACTGGTCTCTGCTTACCAGCTGTCACCTGGGTTCATCCACTGGAACGTAAGCTCAGACCTCTGCCTGTTGTGCAGAATGAGCAAGGACCTGGGCTCCATACCTGAAATGTGCACAGCCCCGTGTGAGCCACCAGCGTGCCCCTGCCTCAGGGAGCCTGGCACAGGCAGCAGTGTCAGTGCTGTGTCACCCTCTGCCAGTGGTGGTACAGGCAAAGGGGAAAGCAGCTGGCTGGCCCTGCTGAGCTGAGGGCTGGGAGCAGGAGAACTGTCAGCTCCAGCCCTGGCCTCAGTGTTGGGGAGAGGGCTGCGTGTGCAGCTGCAGCGTTGGGTGAGAGATGCTAATGTAAAACAGAAACAACTCAAGCTACATGGTGGTGCAGGAAACACTAACATTACGGGCTTGGAACCTATAACAGTCCTGCTAGTGAAAGAACTGCTGGCAAAATCACTTTTTTTTTTTTTCTTTTCTTTTTTTCTTTAGGACACAGAGGTTTTTCAGCTTGTTATACCGGGGCCAACAATAGTCTTTAATGTCAACAGGGTCTTGAGCGAGCCAATTATTTTCCTGCTAAGCACTACCAGAGAAAGCAGAGCAGCAGGTTGTATCCCCTTCCATACACCAGTCACTAGGAGCATCACCTGTCTCCTCAGTCCATGGGCAGGCAGAAGGTGTAGGGGGTCCCTGACAGGGCAGCCATGGCTCCCAGGGGTCTGCTGTCCCTTTTTGTCAGCAGAATTCCATAGGGCAAGGGCTGAAAATTGCACCCTTTGGAGAGAGGGTTGGAATGAGATTTTCTTTTTTCTCTGTGAGCTGGCAGAGCACATGCTGGATGATCCTTACATTCTGCTTGGGAGGGGTGTGTAGTTTGGTTTCTCTTTGGCTGTGTTAATTGTATGGTAAGGTGCCTTAGAGCCTTCTGTTGGCATCTTTATTTATTGAAATACAAATGAAGAAGGCATTAAATCAATTGCTCCTTTTTCTTCACTCTCTCTTGTCTTATGATTGTTTCTATCACCTACTCTTAGCTGTACCAGGCTTTAGCTTTTTCAGCTGAGTGAGGTGCACTAAGTGAGAGTGCCAGGCTGACTCAGAGGCTGCAATGAGGAAGCACAACTTACATTACTGACTTTACTGCTATTACACTTAAGGGCACTTCCTAAGCTTATTTGCTGACCAAGGCTTTAGTCTGTGACCCCTCACACACCTAACCCTTCCACAATACAAATAAAAAAGAAAGGAAAAAAAGAAGAAAAAAGCTGCAGTGTGGCATTCATTAAGACTAGAATAAAGTCCTCTTAGCCTTTCATCTGGATGGGCTAAATCTATGTGACTTTGTTGGCCCCTCTGCTATTTTAACCTCTAGGTCTTAGAGCTATGAGCGTTCTGCTCAGGATTCCTGGGTTTGATCATTCTTCTGCTATTTAGCAAATAGTTTGTAACCAAATGGCAAACTAAGAGCTGAGGCCCTCTCTTCTCGCCAAACCCCATAAAAGATAATTACTCCTGAAGTTCAAGTGGTGGCATGTTTTGTGAGAGATCTGGAAGCCTAGTATGCAGCTTTCAGATAGACTCTGTAATGGAGTCTATGATTTACCCCCCCCACCTTTTGGTGTTTTTTTTTTTGTGTTCCCAAAGATTTATTAAATTCACACATCGAAAACTTGTTGGAAAATTATGATATCTGCTAACAATCTGCTCATTGTGGTGTGCCAGAGATCAAAATACCTGCACATTGATTCAGGGGCACTTGTTATGCTTAGGGACTGGTGGAATCAGAAGCATGTGGTGCTGAGGGTGAGGAGTCTGTCTGTCCTTACAGCAGCAGGACAAGGGCAAACTCAGTCCTTCTGAGAGGCAGGGCTGGATGTCTGCACCATGCAGAGGGCAGAGCAAGGGATGAAGGGAGGGACAAAGTTACCTCTGCTTGCAGTCTACGTGTTTTCTTTTCAACTCTGACTCTTGTCTCTGGCAGTATCTCCTGCAGAGGGATGCTGGCCCCTTTGCTTGCCCTAAATTCTGTTGTACTTACCTCATTACTCTCCTAATGAGGAGCTGACAAATGCTTTTGCTTGATTTACTGGCGGTGTTACAGGTGTGTGGAACACTTGTCAGTACCTTGCTACTACATGCCTAATTTTTCAAAGGGCTGGGCTTGCTGACTTCCTTTGCAAAACGTCCCCACACATTTATTTCCATGGTATTATTCCCCTGCTATCACATACCTGCACCCAAAGCTTCCAAAGTTATGCCCTGGGATTTCCTCCTCCCCTGAAAAAAAAACAAACAACAACAACCAAACCTCAGACATCAGGTGTTGATGTAACTGGCTTTGTGATAATGACAATGAGCAAAAAAATGACAGGATGCAGCAGCCCTCCAGCTGGTTGTGGGTACTCTGAACCACGGATGGTCCAGCACCCACTGTGGGGCAGACAACAGGGCAGCATTGTGTCCCTGCTCTTCCTACCCTTGTGAGGAGCTCCCAGCTGCTACAGGCCACGGCACAGGTTTGCACCCTGCCTTTCACCTCTCATCTGCTTGTCTTTTGATACCAGAAAAGGATGTTTTCACTGATCAAACCCGAGAAAACAAACCCTTCCACCGCCTGCGAGAGCGCATGGCTGAGATCAAGCAGAGGTTTGGGAGTGAGGGAGCAGGGCAGGTGAGAGGTCTCCAGGCATCACACAGCGATGGAGCAGGAGCTGTTCAGGAAGGGAGGAACATCAACATTTTGCACACACATTTCTTCACCCGTTGGGCAGAGCTTTTAAGCTCTTCTTCTGGTTTTGTTGCTAGGAGAGGAGTGCTCTGCCCTCTTCGTGGCTATGAATAGCTCGCTCTTGTTTATTCAGCTCAGCTCCGCCTGCTGGTTACAACCACAACCGTCACCATCTCATTGCATGACACCACCATAAAACAATGCAACTGCAAGAGGAACAGTCCCCCCTCCGGCTGAGAAGACTTCAGGATACCTCTCTTGTGCAGCACTGCAGAGCCGGCCTTCTCCTCGTCTCTCCACACTCCACTGCACGTCCTCTGCCCCCAGCAGAAAGGTCTCCTACCCGCTGAACTCACCGTCACCCCCAGAAAGCAAGGCTGTCAGGCAGGACCTGCAAATCAGGGCATGAGCTCAGTAATCTGGCTTGAAAATGTACACATGATCACTTCAGGGTCCTACTCTGCTATTCCAGCCTTTCAGGAGCTAGAAAAGTAACTTTTCCTTTTTCAGGAAAGGATGAGATTTCTAAGCATGTGAATTTAAGATCAGGGACTTCAAGAGAAGTAACAGATGGCTTGAAAATTGGCAATAATGGGATTCCTGAGATTTTCTTAAGAATATTTTGTTTCAGGTCTGACCATTTATGTCAGTGGAATTTAGATGGGCTGTATTGACAATGGGAAAAACCAGCAGGGCTGAGCAAAAGACTCACCAAAGTGCTACAAAAATATGACCAAGAGCAGCATTTCAGAGCATCTATTCCAAGGGACAGAGGGACCAACAGCAATCACAACCAGCCTAGACATATGAGATGGGTTGTGTGTATATGGGCAATCACAGAAAGCTCTGCACGTTCAGAGTAGCAGAGTAGACACAACTCCCCCCTCTGCTCTCCCCCCAGCTTTCAGAACAGCCTGGGCACTGGACTGAGAAGAGTAAGTATTAGATAAGGCAGAGCAGCATAGATCAGAAGAGATATGGACAGGTACAGATGAGCCACCCTTTCCTTTTCAGCATCGTGAGCTCCCACATGTACATATTTCCCTGGGTGTCCTGTCTTTCTCCACCTGGGAATTTCGTTGGGATGGAATCTCAACACTGCATATGTTTATCCAGAATTTCCACATGCCCATCAGGCCTTTCAGATAGCTGGGCTGCTGAACATCCAGAAATTCAGGATAGGTTGATTGCACACTGGGGAGGTAAACTGTGTCTAATGAATCCAAAAACTGTCAGACCTGCTGTGCATACACTGTGCAGATGATCTGCCTCAGCACCATATGCCCAGCGTGCTCTAAAGGTGTCTGGTCTACCCTGCATGCACAGAACATCTCTATGGTGCAGGTGTATGAAAGCTTGCTTGGGAAACAGGACAAACAGTGCTTTTTTTTTTCACATGTTCTGGATGTATTTGTAGAGGGAACAGCTGAATGCTTCAGTGCAGCAGAAAAGGAAAGTTAGGTATATTCATATATAGGGAGGCTAGACTATCCTATTACATGCTGCTTGTTTTACAGCAGCCACTTAAACAATATAACTTACAAGACATTATACATGTGCTTAGTGAAAAGGTGTTCCCCTGCTCCCCCCCAAAATCCCCCCATATATCCTAAATTAATAGAAGTGCAAGAAAGGGATATTCTAATTCCTACCTGACAGACAATGAGCCAAAGAAAAGGAAGCACTTAGTCTTCCAAAGCAGGACACAGGAGAATTCATATGAGTGAAAAGGATGATCCTGCAAACCCTTGTTCAGCTCACCTTAGTGCTGGGGAAGCCCAGACTCCTCAGGCCCATCAGATTTGACAGTGAGGCCCCATGGCTTCAGCAGCTCTCCTCTGCACCTATCTGGGGAAGCCTCCTGCTTCACAAGGCTGAGCACAACAGCAGAAGCAGGAGGATCCAGGCACCAAAGGCATCTTTGACTAAAGGAGCCACTCCAGGATGGGCTCTGTGCAAGCCCCCAAAGGGAATGATGCTGCTTTTTAAGGTATGCTTCTTTTAAGTATCCAAAGGGGTTAAAGCACCCATGGAAGACCCAGCCTGCACTGCCTCTTCTGCCTCAGGGCTTTCCTGTCTGCATCAACCATGGATGTGCTCCAGCTCCCGAGCTGCCATCAGTTTTGGAAGCAGAGGGCATGCTCACCTTTTCTGCCAAGGGTGTTAGAATTTTCTTAAGAGAGTTGGGGCTTCCTGGGCACATGCTCACCAGAGAGCAAGCATCTGCTGGAACCACCAGCTTGGCTGCTTGAAGTTTTGGTAGAGAGGAGGAGGAAGCCCATGCTCCAGTCCACTCTGGAGCAACAACTCCTGACTTTAATCTCGTGTCTCTTTAATATAAAATTCATAAACAGTCACGGGGCAAAGGGACCCATGTTTTCTTTCATACATGGGGTGCCATGAGATCAATGAGATTAAACATGTGCTTACATGCTGTCCTGAACTGGGGCCATGGGGAGAGCAATGGGAAAGTAAACAGGAGAGAAACGTTATGGAAATGACAGAAGGGGGAAAATCCACCCTGCCAAAAACAGCAGCTCTCATCAGTTGCAAGAAGATGTGGCCTCACCCAGAGCTGATTAGCCATTAGGAAGTCCAGGGACTGGGAAAGAAGACCAAATGATCTTCCATCAAGGTTCAAAACAGACCTGAAAGAGTGAGAAACAGAACCCTGGGGAGAGGTATCTGGCACAGATATTCCCAGGGAAGGTATGTTTAGTCCTGGGTTGTTTGTCCCCATCATCAGAATTCAGGTACTTGAAATGATCAGGCTTCAACCTGTGACAATACAGAGAGGGTTTTGTTCTCCCTTAAAAGACCCAGAAATCTTGAGCTGGATGGTAGGCTCGGGAGACATGTGTCAGAGACTTGCTGCAGATCTTGTGCAGCAGTAGGCACAGCTGCTACCCTGTGTCCTGTTGCAGGAAGATGCAGCAGGATGCAGTGACCACCCTGTGTATCATCTGGTGTTATTTTCAACACGTTAAGTGTGGAAGTCATCCCCTTCTGAGGACCTGCAGTACCAGCTCACAGCACTCGCTGAGGTGAGAGCCCTGTTGAGAGAGAGGGCAGCCTGCTCAGGGGACCTGACTGACACTTTTGCCCAGAGCTTTGGTGAGAGTGCACTCTACCAACTCCCAAGTGGCTGACTGGGAATGATGGTTTGATTTGATTTTCCCACCTTGTCAAACTCTAGACTGTAAGTTCTTCCACCTTTGTATATTCCCCATGGTCCCTTCAATCCTTTCATCCAGATCTCTTTGGCACTACCCTGCTCTTCCAGCTGGGAAATTTGTAAAAGTGTCTCTGATTTTCCAGTTTTCTCTCCTGGATTTGCTCTCCCCCTTCTCCTTTCTTCCCAGACATTCTTGGTTTCAGTCTTCCTTCCCTGTTCAACCTCTATTTCTCTTTCCTGGGAAGTGTCCCGTGCATCTGTCCTAGTGTCCAAGCTACAAATTAGACCTGGTTAAAATGTCTCACAGTGAAGCCCTGACTCATATTAAACTTTTGAGTTTTAGTGAGATTATAGAAGCTCTATTTTGGGGCACTGGCTTTTCTGTTGAGCATTTGAGTTAAAAAATGTGCATTCTTCCTTCTGCTTCAGGTTCAGAACATGACCTTGGTCATTTGATCTGCCTGAATCTGTGTTAGCACCTGTTAAATTTATATAGTCTGGATTAGTAAAATGTCTTTGAGATCACTGGACAAAACAAACAAACAAAAGCCATCCAAGTGGTGATTATGATGATTTTTTTTTATTAAATGAAACCAGCTGATGCTTTTACAGCTCTTCTAGGCTCTTCAGACCTTTTCTGCTGAGACTCACAGAAAAAAACCCCAAATCTTTTGTTGTCCCTGGACAGGGATGTGTTTTTTGAGATTGAGTTTTGTGGTTTTGTTATGAAACGTAGGACAGTTGGTCATGTGGTTTGCTTTCTGGGCTGACTGAACCCTGCTGAACCCATATGTAACACAGCGCAGAGTTTAATGATTCACGCGGGCTGTGTTTTGGTTCAGCTTGTGCCAGGCGGAGGGCACACAAACCTGGATGTCCAGGCACCTCTCTCAGCTGACGTCAGCTAAAAAACTTTCACTAAATCTCTGCGAGCCCAGCCCCAACACGGCCCTGCTGTTGGGCCAGAGATCCTTTTTGAGTGTCTCGGGGTTGCGAGAGCTTAGCCACATCTGGAGACACCCCGGTTTCCCCACTGGGCAACCCAGCTACGAGGCTCCCTCGCCCCCACAGCGCCGGGGCGGCTTGTTTTGTGTGATTCCCCTCCTCGCCCACTCCCCTGCCACCATGTTGCCGTGAAGAAGGCTCGAAGCTGCGGGAAGAAGTTGACCCAGAGGCCCCTGGGGCTGGGTCTCCACCATTCGGTGTGGGCGGTTATTTGCGCTACCCTGAGGGAACCCCGGGCACAGCCTCCACCGGCTCCTCTGCTGATAACGACCCTCGAGGAGCCGGGGAGCTGGCAGACATCATTAGCAGCAGTGCTTGTGAGGGAGGGATGTGGTGGACTTGTATTATTTACTTCACAGGTTTAGCGCTCGCTTTTCTGCTGGAGCCCAGTATGCCGGTTTAGGGAGGCTGGAACCTCACCCCGCACCAACACCCCCACACCCCCTATCCCGGCGAGGCCCGGGGCCGGCTCGGCAGGGCAAAGCGAGGTTGGCGCCTTCCATTTTCCCGGGGAGGCTGCAGGCGGCTTCTCCCGGTCCGGTCCGTGTGTCTGCGGGTGCGAGTGGGGGTGCGGGTGCGAGGAGAGGCGGCGGCGAGGCCCGGCCCGCCCGCCTGTCACCGGAGTTGGGAGTTCGCATGGAGGAGGCCGGAGGAGGAGGAGGGAGGAGGGAGGAGGCAGGAGGAGGAGGAGGAGGAGGGAGGGGGACGTCTTGTTTGTGGCTTGTCAGCAGCCGCTGGAGACAAGCCTCCATGTGTGAAAGCCGCTTGGCATGAATGCCTGGGCCGTACCAAGCGCCGCGGCGCCCGCGGGGGGAGGCCGCCCCGCCGCCCCGCCGCCCCGCGCAGACAATAGGCCCCGCAAGGGTTCCCCCTAAGTTGCCTTGATGCTGCCCTAGCGCCCGGCGAGCGCACAGGCCGCGCCGCCGGCAGGGTCCCGCTCCCCGCCGCTGCCGTCCCCCGGCATGCCGCTCCGCGCCTTCGCCGCCTGAGGCAGGTAAGCGCCGGCCCCGCCGCCCGCCTCGGCTCCGCTGTGCT